>JAEUWS010000582.1:0-26035 GCA_018524945.1 Podaxis sp. C-F-92630
AGGACCTACTGGAATGGTATCACACTACTTAACTATTTGAGAGAATGCACCCTAATTAGTTGGTCAGACTGGGGTTTGAACCCAGAACCTCTTGGAATAATCATGACACTGATCCAGTTGAGCCATCATACCTTCTTAAACATTATGCTGTAATTAAATATGACCTATCTGCTGCTGAAGCAAACACTATTTCAAAGCTCTTCAAAATTTATGAATGTAGTCTCAATTGATAGATCTCATTGAGAGCATCCTGGAGAAAATTTACTCTTGAGGAACCATCAAGCCATTGGCTGGAAAAATGCAATTTATTTTCCAGTCCAGACTAAAGTGCTCAGGAAAAATCTGAAAAAAAATCATTTTTCAGCTTATTTCGCCAGTCTGAGTCTTCTTCCAGAGTATCTGGTAACTCTCATAAGCTGCTTTTGAGGTAAGGAGCTAGCAGTGTTTGCTTGTTCTCATCCATATATCCTCAAATTATGATTGTATTTGATACATTCCAAATAAAACCTTTGTGTGTGATAGGAAAGGCAATAAAAAGTTTTGTGAATGATGTTATACCCTCAAAAGGTTTTGTGTGTGATAATAAAGGCAATATAAGGTTTTGTAAATGATGTTATACCCTCAAAAAGTTTGTATGTCATTTCTTACTCAATTGAATGTTTTTCCAGCTGTTATAGTCCATCTTATTCTTCAGATGGATTATATAAACCAGCATGTAATAACTATTTTAAGCCAATTTGCTGATGGTGTACTTGAGGAGGAACCAATATTCCATAGCATTTTTGACACCAAGAAATACCTCCTCTTTCATACTTTAAAATAAACGTCATCGACTTGGCCCAAGTTCCTATCAACAAATCATCACTTACATTGTGTTCTGATCATTTGCTTTTGGATGCTCGATAGCTGTGTTCTGATTGTTTCCGCTTGATGTTGGTGCCTTCTGGCTATTCCTGCTACAGTGCCCAAGCGGAAGCACTTATAGCCATGCTTCCATAAACTACACACCAAAAGATAGCGCGGTTTTTCAGGTTAACCAATGGCTCCCATGTTTCGGATATTTTCGCTTTGATTACATATGCACTAGTAGATCCCTCCGAATCTCCGTTGCCGAGGATGTTTGTAATAGTTAGTCCATGCAACCCCCATCATGAATAGCATACGGACACTCCTATCGTATGCCTCAGCCGACGCCCTGATAGCTACTGCAACTGGTGACCTTACGAGGCGGCCCTGGTATGGATGGCACTCGGATGGTACTACAATTTATCTTGCTCTAGCCGTATATGATATGATTGGCAGTTCCCCTCGGAGTCAAAATCTGTGCGTTTAACCACCATAGTTGCGTCGTTTGAAGAAGGCAATTCCGTTCGCACAAAATGACGTTTATCGATTAAGTACATGTCAGAAGCTTGCTTCATCGCCTATTTACCTGAAAAGCATGCCGGTGGTCTCCATAGTGCATGCACACCTTCATAATGAGCTTCAATGATTCGTTAACGTGCTTATTAGGTCAGGGTAGCGAATGGTCAGACTCTTGTCAAGAGTATCTATTCTCACGTCGGATGCGAGTATCATGTCTCTAAGCCTCGTGTGCCATCCAGCTCGCCGAATGCCTTTCCTGCATGCAAATCTCGCGTATGTGCAAAACCACTCTGCAGGTCGATACAGAGTGGATCACTCCCTCCATTCTGAAGATACGCCACATGAATCAAACACGAAAAGTCCGGGATGGTTACGACAAACGCACACTATTAAAGGGGTAGCATCATTGCTCTGAGAAGAATGAATCAGCCAAGCGGGTTTTTGACAAAGTAGGAAGATTAGACATACTAGAAAGGTGACGATAATGATGAGATTAATGAGTGAGAAACCTAAGACAAGCCCTAGCGATGTTTTCCTGCCAAGAGTAATTCACATACTGAATATGTAGAAGTAGTAGATGATGCCTTCAAGGATTGAGTTCCACAGAACCATACAGCAAGGACAACTGAATGAACGCTACTGACGCACCATCGCGGTAAACAATCCTCAGAAGCTGTGAACCACGGCTTAGCCTGCCTGATTTCCGTTAGAGTCGATTATCCATAAGCAAATGGAAATAGACATGTCCTACAAGCTCCTATCCCTTTCATAATCATCAACGTGAGCATACCTGTGGTTTCAGCGTTGGGATCAGAGTCAGGTCATGTAAACCAACAAAGCGAGAACCCATGAAGAGAAAAGGGGAAGTAAGGTTGAGTGAAGCTGAAATACATACCCCCTTCGAACACCACGAGCATAGCAAAACAACCAGCCAGCCACAAACCCGAGCTTCCCTGTGTGCATCCAAGAAGTCGAGAAGCAGGCGATATTTCATCTACGGTCAACCCTTTTCAGCCGAGTCTGGCCAGAGGCGGACAAGTATAGATACCCACGCTGCACTGACCGCAGAAAGAGCCCAACCAAGATAAACTCCACCGTCCATAACAAAATAAATGTTGCAAGCAGGCCATATATCAGTCGTTTGTTTTTTCTCCCAGATGACCCATATCCTGGCCATGAAAATCGCTATAGTGACCTTTTAAGTAAACGAAGAATCTGTTACAGAGACAGGTTACTTGCATCCTGCGAAAACAGCTCCCAAGAGAAACATCCCTGTAGGGTATGAGGTCGTGAGCAGCCCTGGGACAAGGTAGGAACTAGGCAGCCAAGAAGGACTTACAGGTCCCGAAATCGAATGTGACTTTGCAACTATCCTGAGAAAGTGCGTGACCAAATTGGTCTGTATCCGAGAGTACCAATGGACGTGAGTCCAGGGCTTGACGGAGTAAAGAGTCGGGAGGACGCACGATACAACACAATGGGGAGTTGGACAAAAGGAAAATACCTCGCAAGGAGATACGAGACCTTTGTCACATTCCATTGAGATTTCCATACGAGCGAGACTTCCAAATCCAGTGTCAGAAACCAATCTAGGACCTATATGGGTTGTGTTGGTGGTTTTTTTTTTTTTTTGACGAAAATGAAGTAATTGCTTACCATGATTGTAGCGCTAGCGACTTGCAAACAAATGCGGACGAATGTCAGCTTCTGATATCAAGCAGAGTCGGATTCAAACATACGGAATCCAGACTATGGGACGTGTCGGTCATCTTCCAAAAGACAATAACGCATTGAAACAACATACATTAGCCCACCTCCATACCTCGATTCCTCGGGTGAGCCTTTGGAGCAGTTGCAATTGCACCAGTGTTTCCATACAGTGATAAGCCCCTTGCCCGGCTGAGCTGAATAAGAGGTTGTAGAGGTTCCTTTCCTACAAGTCCCCGCACCACATAAATACTCCCCAAGCCGCTTTCTCCACCTCATATGCGCCGGACTTGGCTTAGAGGGCTATTCGACATGATAATGGCATCACCGCATGATGTGGTGTCACAAATGGGCGTTGTGCCGGAGATTGCTATTAGCGCTACCGTATCATGGGCAATTGCAGTCCAGTACTCAGCAAAAACTTGTTGAGGCGAATATGGGAACCTCACTACGCTCTATACGTAATGCTGCGGAAACCATGATCAACCTGATCCCTCCACAAGAGAATTGTTGCTAGTAGCCACAGGTATCTCGACGCGCAGGCAGGTGGAGCTTTGCATCAAACTGCCGGCTGGGCGACAGTAGCGTCCGGGTTCATCAACTTCGATGCTTCGACTCGGAACCAGTTTAGCGGAGATGGAACAGATAATTAAAGGATGTTCATACCATCGTTGATGATCACAATATATCATCAGAACTGTTACCGACTAAGAAACTGAGGCAATAGCTGATATTCTTGTGGGTCGATCGTTCAACGGAATCAGATCCTTGGGGTGGCACCAAGGTTCGATATCAAGCTCTAATTTTGTTCGTAGCCCAGAACGCATAGCCCGGGGAGTTAATGGGTGTAGGGCAGGTGACACGTATTGTCATTGAATATATTCTGCGATCTATAAAACCTACTCGGTGATCTCCTAAACAGCTTCGCGTTTACGTGGTGCTGCTCTCAAGATATCGTCCACCCTAAATAAAAGAAAGTAAGGGAGAAGATTCAGGGGTCAGTAAGCAGCGAGTCCACGAGTTAGATGCTGGACGCACCGAATAATCATCTCCGCTGCCTCACTCGCGCTGAGCACGACCTGCCTCTTCAGCTTATAGCTCTCCGTCACACCCAACTTGCGCATCGATGCAATCGTCCCTTCGTCCATATCTATAAAATCGAATCAGATTACAAGAACGTCAACGAGACCGTCAAGATAAAACACATACCAAGTCCAGCATCAGCCTGACCTTCATGATGCGCCGCCCTCAACCTTGCCACTAAATCGCTCGAATCAAGCCCAGCATTATCCGCCAAAATCACAGGAATTTGTCTAAGAGCCCTTCCAAACGCCTCCGTTGCAATCGCCTTCTTCCCCTTCACACCCTTCGCAGCCTCTTCCACAGCGCAACTCATCAACATCTCCGAACACCCACCGCCAAGGACTGTACGGGTTTCTTTCACGGTCTGGGAGAGTACGGAGAGAGCATCATGTAGAGATCGTTCAGCTTCGTCCACCATTTGATTTGTCGATCCTCGGAGGACAACTGTGCATGCTTCACCGGCAGCTACGCCCGAGAATTTAATGAGCTGGAATAATGTCTATGAGCCTAGGGTACGTCGTAGACATGGGAGGTGGCACAATACCTTGTCTTCGCCGATCATGATCTCCTCGATCAACTCGCAATGCCCGAGCTTCACAAGATCTGGTCGCTCAAAGGTGCTGGCAATCTCACCCCCGGTGACCAACGAAAGTCGTTCCACGCCCTCGAAATCCGCATGTTCGATCACCATGATTCCCTTTTCTGCGAGGAGGGATTCGGGGTAGTTGTAGATGAGTTGACGGTTGACGAAGACGTTGATGCCATGTGATGCGATTGCGTCAACTTTGGATTTCATTTTTTCCTGGATGGGTGTGGAGTCAGTTGGGAGTGTTTAGAAGGAGGGAGAAGTTGGACGTGGAGAGAGCAGACGTACGCGTTCCGCACGTTCAAGTTCCGCAAGTTTGCCCGTGCTGTCGACTTTGAAGCGGGCACCGAACACTTTGACTTTGTCGGTGTCCATTGCTTCTCAAGTGTCAGTGTTGGGCAAAATAAGTGGGTGGGTTAAAGACTTACAAGTGTTGGCGATCATGATCTTGCAGTTCTCCATACGTTTTGGTGAGTTGACGGCAATGGTTTTGTCGAGGATGAAGCCTAGTAAAATGAGTATCGAAGGGGGCCGTCAGGGCATATGACGTACCTTCATCGAGATACGAGTCTGTGAGTTTGCCTCCAACTTTTTTGATGATTTGGATGTGTTCCAGGTCTATAGAGCCCTGTTATACGCGGCTGTTGGCAGTTTATTCATGGACAGAAGACGGATCACATACCTTGAGTCGTAGCACGGCGTCAACGGCAAGGTTGGCAAAGTAGTCTTTATCCTGAGACAAGACTTTTGATGATAGCGTCGTCCGTGCAATATTGAACAGATCTTGACGGAATTTTTGAGGATCAGCACTACAAAAGCATTCAGAGACGCAAAAATCACGAAACAAAAACATGACGTACGAATGATCGACGGCACTCTTTTCCAACGCCTTCAATGCAGCCGCACTCGCAATCCGGTAACCCTCCACAATTGTCTGGGGATGAATTTTCTGCGCAATCAACTTTTCTGCCTCCCTCAGCAGTTCCGCCGCCAACACCGCAACAGAGGTCGTGCCATCGCCAACTTCGTCGTCCTGGACTTTTGAAATGTTGACAATGATTTTGGCAGCAGCGTTATCGAGTTGGATGGCCTTGAGGATAGTCGCGCCGTCGTTTGTGACGTTTATCTCGCCTGTTGATCCAGATTGTAGGATCTTGTTCATGCCTTTGGGTCCGAGTGTGGACTTGACGAGATCGCCGAGGGCGAGGGCACCGACGAAGGACGAGAGACGCGCATTCTCAGCCTTTTCTTCTGTGGCCTGTGTGCTTTGTTAGTTACTGTTTTTATTGGGGAATATATTCATACCTGTTCGTTGAAGATCTGGACAGACATGGTTGTGGATGAGGCGCGTCTGGATTGATTGAGATTAATTCAGGAGATATCCAATTTCCATTTATTTCCAGGTTCCCACGGTCACATTTTGTGACCTCATTATTCGGTACTGGACGCCTTGAAAAATATAGATCAGTCGTCGCCTCGGCGAGAATGCATTCACACATTGTCGGAGAATACAAGAAAATATGTCTAATAGCAAGTCTGCTATACAAAAACTGAGTAGTATTTTCCTGACACAGGCTGCGGAATCCGAAATCTGTAAATTTCCGCATATGGATGTGGGATCAGACACGTCAAGGCCCTGGACTGTGGACAGCCCACTAAACGCCCGCATCCACTCATCCACAGCTCACACATCCACGCCCTGCTATCCATCCCCGGCCATTGCCCATGTCTAGCAGCGTACGGGTACGCCGCCCGGCCTCTCCGCCTCCGGGCATCGCATACGCTGGCCAGCTGCCAACTCCCGCTCCCCGATTTCCCAATCCCCGCCAAGACCACGACGCAGACGAGAAACGAGCTGCAGCCTCAAAAGGCTTTGGTCCCGGAAAGACCAAGCACTATCCTTCTGGCGGACTCAACATAACGCAGGGGGAGTGGAAACTACTTTTCTTGATTATCCTCATAGCCTGTGGTGTCCGGTTATTCAGGCTCTCGAAACCGAACAGCGTAGTGTGAGTAGACGTCATGTCATTTATCGAAGAGCCACACACTCATACATCTCACACAGATTTGACGAGGTCCATTTTGGCAAGTTTGCCTCCAAGTATATTAAAAGTCAATATTTCGTCGATGTACACCCTCCCCTAGCAAAACTCCTAATTACCCTCGCTGGCTTTATATTTGGCTACAATGGACACTTTGATTTCAAGGACATTGGAAAGTACGTACCGAGCTTCTTCCCTACTGCACACAATTGTCTGACAGCACGTTCAGGATCTACGAACATGTACCATATGTCGCGATGCGGATGGTCCCCGCAACGCTGGGCGTCGCAACCGTTCCCCTCGCCTATCTCACACTGCGCGCACTTGACTGTCGCGCCACCACCGCTCTCTTAGCCTCTCTCTTCATCACATTTGAAAACGGTCTCGTCACTCAATCTCGACACATCCTACTCGACTCCCCACTCATCTTTTTCACTGCTCTATCTATATTCCTCTGGGTCGGTTTTTGCAACGAAGACAAACACGAACCATTCACCACCAATTGGTGGACATGGCTCGCACTTTCCGGTCTTTCTCTCGGTGCAGTCGTCAGTTGCAAGTGGGTCGGTCTCTTCACGATCGCAACTGTCGGTTTAAGTACCCTCTGGCAATTATGGAACTTGCTTGGCGACCTCCGCGTTACCCCGCGCCTATTCATGCGACATTTCATCGCCCGAGCCATCTGCCTCATCGCCATTCCCATCATTTTCTACATGTTCATGTTCCAGATCCATTTCTTGATCCTCGAAAACTCGGGTGATGGTGATGGCTTCATGAGCTCTGAATTCCAACACACTCTCAAAGGCCGCGGAATGGCAGACACATTCGCCGATGTCGCCCTTGGTTCTCAAGTCACCATTCGCCATGTCAACACCCAAGGCGGATACCTCCACTCACATCCTCACGCATACCCGGGTGGCAGCAAACGTACGTCTCTCCCCTACCAACCCATCTACTGTAACTAATAAGCACAATACAAAAAACAGAACAACAAATCACCCTTTACCCCCATCGTGATTTCAACAATGACTGGCGCATCATGAACGCCACTCTCGACGACTACCCTCAATACGATTACGAATTCGAGCCTCTACACTATATTCACCCCCATATGCGAATCAAACTCCTTCATATTGCTACAGGCAAACACCTCCACTCACACGACATTCGACCTCCCGTTTCCGATGTCGACTTCCAAAATGAAGTGTCCGGATATGGTATGCCTGGCTTTGCGGGCGATGCGAACGATGATTGGATCGTTGAGATCGAGAGAGGGGATAAACGTGACGTGGAGTCCTTCAAAAGACTCAGGACGCTCAGGACTGTATTTAGGTTGAGACATGTGCTAACAGGGTGTTACTTGTTTTCACATAAAGTCAAGTTGCCGGACTGGGGGTACGAACAGCAGGAGGTGACGTGTAATAAGAACGCGGTGAGGGAGAACTCGTTGTGGTATATTGAGACTGCCCAACATCCTCAGCGTACGTTTGTTTCATTCTGCCTCCCCCTCGTGAAGATTGACTTCCTTTGGTGTAGTACACTCTGATGCGCCAAAGGTCAACTATAAGCTCCCCGGATTCTTCGGAAAATTCCTCGAGTTGCAGAAGGTTATGTGGACTACGAACGCTGGTCTCACAGATCGTCATGCATTCGATTCTAGACCTGACGCCTGGCCTCGTCTTCGTCGCGGAATCGTACGCCACCTTATTCCGTCCTCAGAGTGAACGCTGACAAATTTCATATACAGAATTTCTGGGTCAAAGACCACAAACAAATTTATCTCATGGGGAACCCCATGATCTGGTGGTCCAGTACACTGGCAGTGGGACTCTACGCACTCGTTCGTGGGTTCCTCATCCTCAGGCAAAAACGTGGCTACCGGGACTTCGACAACAGTAAATACCACCCTTCTCTCTCCATTCCACTGGGGTCACTTATACCTACTTCGCTCTAGCCAAAGTCGTGAAATACGACAATCTCTGCGGTTTCCTCTTCATTGGCTGGTGTCTACATTACTTTCCCTTCTTCCTCATGGCCCGCCAACTCTTCCTACACCACTACTTCCCCGCTTTGTACTTTGCCATTCTTTTGTACTGTGGTATATTCGACCTCGTCACGTCGACTTTACGGCCAAGAGTGCGTCTGCAAATCGCCGCGGTTTTGTTCGTGCTTGCTGTTTGGAATTTCCAACACTTTGCTCCACTTGCGTATGGTACCCCGTGGACGAGGGGGAAGTGTGAGAGTGCGAGGTGGTTGAAGACCTGGGATTTCTCTTGGTGCGTACGCTCTTTTATTGGAATCTATCTTACGCGGTTGGCTGATCGTGGATTTGAATTATCTAGTGTTGACTTCTACAACGATGTACGTTCATTTCTCCCAATTTCTACTTTTCATTCTCGGACTCACATCCCTGATCTAGTACTCCCAATACACCTCCCCGACTCACGCAACCGTCGGTGGCGTAACAACCGACCGCAGCAATGCTGGAGGTGCAGGTGCAGTAGTAGTGGATGATAAAGTCGCTCAAGCCGGTATCAACAACCATCAACCCCCACCACCGCACCAAGATCCAATCCACAACGGGAATGAACAAGGTCAAGCACCACAGGAAAACCCGAACACGGTCATTGATCCAGGTAAACCTGAACCTGGTCGAGACATTTTCGCAAAAGTGGAGAATGAGGGCGTGAAGAGTGACACGAAGCCTGTGCCCGTACACCACGATGTGGGAGGAGAGAAGGAAATTAGTTCGGTTAATGTTCCTGTTGCTACGACGGTGCCTGGTGAACAGGGTGGGACGAAAGAGGATAAAAAGGAGGGATCGGATAAGGTGGGAGGAGTGTCTACGACTACGACTAATGCGGATGTGAAGGAGAAGGAGAAGGAGGAGAAGGAGGAGAAGGAGAAGGAAGAAGGGAAGGCTAGATATGAACGGCCGATGGGACCTTTGGATGAGGTTGGTGAGGCGGCGGAGAAGGCTGCCGAGGAGTTGTTTGGAAATGATTCGGATGAGTGAGGGGTGCTTTTTTTGGGTGAGTGGAGGAGCGAAAATCGAGACGCGAAGGTGTGGATGGAAAAAGTATTGTCTTTTCCTTAGTGATCGGACTTGCTTGGGTATGCGTAACTGCTTAGGTTAATATATTTATCTCTCCTTTCTTCTTTTCATTGTTGTGGCAGGATCGGAGTTGAGGTCGGCGTAGAAATTTGTCGGATATTCCTTATCCAAAGCGCCCACCACTGGACATCAAAATTTAGCTTGCTCCTTAATGTCACTCGGGAAGATTTCCCAAGCCTATGGAGCTCAGATCTCATATTCGGACCAGTCCATGGACGTGTCGGTCAACCGCCTGGCTTTGGCACTGGTTCTTCTCTTCCGATAAAGATGAAAGCAATCCGGTTAGGGACCTCCCGAGAGCCATCCGGCGGCGTATATATATAGCTGCAGCGGATGGTTTGGGCCTAAGTGAAGCTTGTGGCTGGGGCAGAAATAGAATTCAGGTGCATCCCAAGCACTTTGATGTTATCTGTTCCAGGTTGGCGGGTACTGCCTTCTGGTAAGGGGAAGAAGTTGATGTATGATCTATATGATGCACTATATGATGTATGGGTACGACTGATGGTTCAAAAATAGAGGTCTCAAAAGCAAATGCTTGCATTCCTCACGAAGGTCCCGTCCTCGGGTGGCTCAAGCTTCCACCCATATATAAAGTATTTGCGGGCACTACCCATCGTATCAATAGATGAATGAGAGAAATCAGTTCTTTGATGAACAATGTAAAGTTCGCATCTTGTTATAGATCAAGTTTCCTGAGAACACTTGGAGTAGAAACGCAGTAAATCCGCTTTATTAACAGATTCACCACATGTACACAGAGACTTCTAGCGCTTTCTCTCCATATAGCCGAGACCACGTCAATAAGCCTTGATGGTTGTAACCGGGAAAGGATCATCGGCAAGATTTTCCTTCGTCCGGCGACGAATTTGTACTTATGGGTTTGTAAGTCCGTCACCTGGCATAGCCTCACTGACCTTTGGAAGGCGAAGCGGCGTGCACTCGACTGAGGAATGAGGACACCGAACATGATGCACGGGTCTCCCCGTGCATAGGCAAGTCGAAACGCAGCAGCGATGGACAGCATACCGACCATCCTTATCAAAAGTGTCGAGCTGACCCTAGGAATGCTTGACATGGCTATTGGTTACCGTACACACCCAACCCGTTTTCAATTAGAGAAACGTCGTGCAATTTTTGAATTGTTGCAGGCGTCTCGCAGCAGTTGGTTCTGTGCCACGGCTTTTTACCGCGGCAGTTTTGCACTGCGGCTTATTCACTTGCAAAACGCCCAGGTTACCGGAGATGGCGTAATATATCACACGAGCGGTCGCCGTGCTAGCTTAGGGAAAGGCGATGCCATATATTTAGAGTCTGATACAACATCTTGGTAGCCCATCGAGTATCAAACCTTGCCCCCTTTTCCCCTCTTCCTCCGCCCATGGCTCTTCTTTGCATACCCATAGTCTCATTTTCCAGAACATAAATCAAACCGCGAACCTTGCGTTTACAAGAAAGTGATTCAAAGGTGCCTGTTAGTCTAGGAAGAGGAGTCGGGATGGAGAGAGCAGTCGTTGTAGAGATGGTTTGGATCTCCAGGTTTACCAATGTATGTCGTCTGCAGTTCACCGTGCTGCATCACTGACACTGAAGGCCCTTTCTCCGCTTGGATCTTGTGTTTCGTGGTTCGCCGTCCAAAGGCTTTCACCTGTGCGTCTACCACACTTCAGGTTCCACTAGATTGGCACTGATAAATTCTGACGTTCAGTCGCTAGTTTAACCATTTTGGTGCGTATGATGATCCCCTAAGCGATGCCACGTCCTGATCTTGGGGCACGCAGATTCTCGACTACCTTCTAACTCTCGACCTCGAAGTCGAGTTGATATGGAAGTCGAGGTGGAATACAGTGAAGGTCTTATTTCTCCTCACGAGATACCTCCCCTTCATCGACACCGCAGTGGTTCTATCTTGTAAGTTTCGCGTTTTAGTGTCCTTCACGCAAGAGAATTCATTCTCGTCATAGATCAATTTACACCCATATTGACAGCAAAACAATGTGCCATCATCTATGAGTATAGTGCTTGTACGTTATTCCGGTTCGCCAACATTTCGTTGCTTGGGCTTACAGTCCGCCGACGGTACCTCAGGGATGTTCGTAATCGGAGTGAGCATAGCAGAACGTGAGAGTTGCGCCACTTGACCATTGTCATCGAACTGAACAGTTTTTCAGTACTGCTCACCTTACGAACATGGGCGGTTTGGGAGAAAGATAGGCGCCTCACGTTTGGCCTGCCTATCTTCTTTATCAGCTTCTTGGTGACAGAATATGTCGTTATGGGATTATATCTTGAGGGGCTTCATCGTATGTTTGATTCCTCGTTTCGCAGACTATTTAATAATCGAGTTTTGGGTCAGACGAACCGTCCCCCATTCAGCCTTGCATTATCTCCAACATCAATCGGAGGCTATCGGGTTGCTGGATAGTGCTGATGCTCTATGATGCTGGTGCGTCTTGAAATCACTCGGATATAACAAAATGGAGCTCAGATCGGAGGTGTCGTCCCAGGCATTCTTCTTCTAATCGTGATTCAAGCTCTACGCACGTTCCGATCTTGGGGTGATGTACCACTAACACGTGTAATATATCAGGATGGTGAGTGTTTCCGTTCCTTCACGTTTGTTGTCATGGTGGCCTGACCATCACCCGGCAGGAATTATTTATTTCGCCTATTTATTTTGTAGGGATAATCATCTGGTCCTTGGTTGGCGCCTGATTTCATCTGTTTAGGTTTATCATCTTTGAACGTCATCATCATACTAGGGCTACCTGTGAGTCTCCCTGCGCTACCAACAAGCTAGTGTGAAGATTGACAGATACAACAAATAGGATGACTATATTAACCTACTGTCCCTGATGGAGAGAATCGTCCACTCTCTGTTGACGTGTCGCATAATCTTGCATATCCGTCAGCAAGGCATAGAGAACTCGGCACAGCATGTCGAAGAAATTGACCTGAAGGACATCATCTTAGTCTAGCTACAGATAGAATTAACAACACATTTGTACGCGCTAGCCGCAATCGACTCCCATCTCAGTTGATGACCCAGAAATTAGGTGACCGTACTATCTGCACTGCGAACTGACTAGATTCTGGGGTCTAGCCCACCAGTGCTGTGCCTTTGGCACATGGACTGGCACAACCATCAGCGCGTTATGGAGCCCCAGTAATGAGTTTTTGTTCGCCATCAGCTCAATCCCACTTCGGCCGGAGTGTGATAGTAGTGTTTAACAGAGTCGTGGTATATGCGTTTATGATTGACACTTCTTGCTGTGTCATATAGCATCTATGCGATCAGGAAAATCATCAAAGGACCCGAAAAATGAGATGATTGCCTTACACCATCATGAGACGGGCACATATATCATCGCACTACCTTAGAGTCCCTCTGCTTCCTTAACAACTCTATAGCACCTCTCTAGCACCTCTCTGCTGACTCTGAGCACATCTCTCTCCAATGCATCCAGACTTGATCCCCTCGGGTCTTATTCGAGCTCCTGACACGATTGCTTTCGAAGAACGAGTCGTTACGGTGGGTTTCACTGGATTTGTTCGTCTTGTGATGGCTCGCTAACAACACGCTCATAGTACTGTTGTAGTCAGTCGTCCCTCGAGTTGAACGATGCTATCATCAATTACTGAACCTGGAACTCTCAAATATTAGTCGCAAGCACCGCCCTCTACGTGAGTTAGCCATGGCAGACGGGCTCATCCAGGCTAAGAGCTCCATAGGTCTATGACTATCTCATAACACTCGATACTGAGGTCAACCTCGTCTGGCGCTCTGTATGGACGCCGGCCAAAGTCCTGTTCCTTCTCAATAGATACAGTCCCTTCGTTGAGTTCATATTCGTGCTTTGTCGTTAGTTTTCGTTTTTCCATGACCTTCCCCACTTGACATGAGTTATTACAGATCAATTTTGGCGAGGTCTGACCGTATCTGTGTGCGAAAGACTGGTGGAGATTAGCGCGTGTAGGTCGGTTTCATGGCATTATCCAACAAAGGCACTCAGTTGTTCGACTCGTTTTTAGGGTTCTTCGTTGCTGGATGTTGTGTTGCCGAAGGTGCGTTGGACCTCAACTAACCACAGTAATTGGAGGGCTCACATGCGATGACGCTCTATCATTCTTAGTTATCCTGACTCTTCGCACATGGGTCATTTGGGATAGAAAAGCTCCGGTCGCTGTACTGTTAGCTTCATTTTTTGTTGTAACTTGGGTTGGCGTATGCATAGCCGTAGCCTTCTCTCTGCACGAGCTTAAGCGTGAGCTCGCTCTACTTTCCGACAGTCACACTTTGCTCACCAATGAATACAGACTTCAGCCCGCTTCAGCTCGGCTGTCTCATGAGCAGCCTCACGAAGTTAATGTCCCTCACGTATATCTTATTAGCGATCTATGATCTTGGTATCGCTTTATCACTCGCGCGGCCTGCGATTCATCTAATTATGTAACGTTATAGGGCTTCTCATTGCAATTGTATGCAAGTTTCTGTCTGTTCGTAGCAAGCCACTTTCGGGAGTGTCTTCGCTTGCACAAGTGATGTACAGAGATGGTTGGTCTTCAAAGTCTGGTCGTGGCATGGAGCACTGACGAATCGCATTAAGGTATCATGTACTACGCTTTCCTTACCAGTCAGTACATTTTTAATCCGAGTAAGCTTTGATATATATGATCGAACTGTCGCTTTCAGGTCTTTCAATCATCAACGTGGTGCTTGTGTTACGGTTATCTGTGAGTCCCTCAGAGTTGCATATGAGTGACCAAAAGCTGATGTTCTTCGCAGAAAGAATACCAGCTTCCGCTGATTGTGTCAGTTATCCGTGTTCTGAACCATCAAAAGTCTTTTGACTAATGCATGCCGTAGGTTCGAAAGGGTGACATGTGCATCCTTGACGTCACGAGTCGTTTTCAATATTCGCCTACAAATATATGGAAAAGGAAGCGAACGACCACGAGCAACGACATTAACATCGATGTAGTAAACTTGATAGTATGCATACAAATGACGGATGAGTAATCTAGAGTCAGCATGACTATAATAACCAGGCGATCATGGTAAAGATTACAGATGAGGAGCGAACGAGGTCCAGTCAACACTGCAGTACGCCGCCGGGGGTGAGTGTCGAAGTGAAGCCAATGCCTGAGTAAAGAGTATCACACGTGCTATCACATACGCGGGTAAACCAGCAATGAAAGGGAGCGAAATCGCACAAATCAGAATCCCTCTTACAAAATCCAAAAAGCGATAGCCCGTATCCAGCTCCGTCTCCCACGAAGTTACACCTTTTGCAATCGCAAAAAGTAAAGGTTCAACGGTGATAATGAAAGTCGAGTACCTCCAGAGCCCTCGTTCGGACTCACTCGGGCCAGAAGACCAAGCAATGATGTGTACTGAGCCGAATAGTGTGCCGATCAAACAGGGGAGATAATGAACGAGAACTGGATCCAGATTGTCCAGTTTCTCTTTGGAGAACATACTAACACGCAAAGGGTGCGAGTTAGAGTCCTGTGAGTCCACGTGGAGATAGAGTTTCTTCATTGGGTGGAGGGCCGAAGTGATGATACGGTAAGGCACGCGATAGGCCATAAACCAGAAGAGTCCTTGCCACGACGATCTGGTGTGATTATAGTCTTTGACAAGGTGACGAAGCAACCAACTTCGTGACTGTGCGGTTCGTCTTCGGGGTCGTGTTTTCGATGGAGGATGGCCGGAGGGAAAAGGGATTTTGGACAATGCCGTACTCCACGACTCGGCATCTGAGACTTCAGATTTAGAGTCACTATCGTAGTCGTGGCTATCAAGCCTAAGGTCGATTCCAATGGCTTCCTGGACGTTCTGCGGCTTGTTCAACCACAACGCGTATGTAATCGCGTTCAGGACGGCAAATGCAAGTGTCACGACTTCCAGCTCCGCCAGAGGCAGTCCCAATGCCCATCGCGCCCCACACTGGATGATGAACCAGGTCGTCTGTACCACCACAAGACACTTTGAAAGGTAATCGCCCTTGCTTTTGTCGTTGATTGTACGCTCGGTAATTCTGGGGATATCAACTTGCCCGGTTTGTATTAATGTCTTGAGTTTGCCGTAAGTGAGAACTTCGATAGGTTCCCCAGCTCTGTGGAGCATAAACCCCCCCATCTGCATGAAGAAACCATGCGTTTTGGTCCATTTTGTGACCGCACTAGGGCCTTTGATCTCCTTTTCCTGAAACCACCCTCTGACACGCTTGACGAGCCGCCGGATCGTCGAAGATTTTGGCGGATCATCTATAAGACTTGACTAGTCAGTTATGGAAATCTAACCGTAATAAGGAACTCACAATGAAGGATTTCCTTGTTATACCGATGCATGATCTGTCGAGCACCAAGATATTGATGTAGTGCCCAAGTGACCATGAGTTCTGGAGCTATTAGGGCGTAAGTCATGGTAGATACGCCCCGCTTGAAGGTGCTCCATTCTGAGTCAGTCGGACCTGGTATGTTGGGGTGAACAGCAACCCAAGTGCAGGCAAATATTGTTGCGATGCAACTCCACACAATATCCCAAATTGATCTTCCATCGTTCTGTGTGCAAGCACCATTCTCTGCGCGTGAGTGTAGTGACGTGAGCATTGTCGATGGAACGTCTGGGGAAAGATAGGGTATAGGGGTTCCAGTAAGTTGTCGTATCAATACGAGTAGCACTAGGAGAAGAAACATGGTTACAGCGTCGTCCTAGGTGGTGTGTTGGGTATATAGCTGCAGGCAATGATTTAAAGCGTCAAGAAAACGTGGAGGACAGGCAGCTGAGGGGCACGTTCATAAGCCTCATTGCGACGGTGGCTGGATAAAGAACACGGGGTCCAGGTCAATGGAAGGGGTCGAAGGACGACGTCTATCACACAAGTGTCTCCGTCTATCCGCTCCTCGAACGCACAATGAGAGTTACGTCATAGTCATTTCCGCTAGCTTCCGCTACAGAATAAGCCAACGAGTATCTTTCGGGCTCATGTGACAATGTCCTCAAGCACAGTCGCAGTGAGGGAATGGTACCAGTGTCACGTGCTATTGTCTGCTTGGCTACAAGCCAAGGGTACTACCGTTGGTGTGTAATACTGCTAAACTTCGAGATAATACAACGGATGTCTGACGGACGCTGTTGTTGAGGCAAACTACTTCGCAATTCAAGTTTTTGTAGCAGACATTGATACTTGGACTATAGTTAGGCGGCGTTCGTACACCAAGAGAACTAGCTCAACATGTTATATGGGAAGCGATTCTTGGGCTATACGTAGTTTTGCTCCTCAGTGAACTTGTAGATCGATGGTCATTCTCCGGTCGCATCTTGAAGCAACGACCACAGCCAGGCGTTGTCCTACTCCAGGGTTTTTGATAGACAAACAATGTGACCGTGCATCAGTTGACTTACTATATAGTACATGTAATATACGCCCAATATGAATCCCAATGAATAAATCATACCAACATATAGCCTTTGGCGCCTGGTCGACGCGCCGGGTCCAACCGCTGCATCGGGATATCACGAATAACCTCGGTTGCAATCTCAATGCCCGCCGCACCCGTCACAGTACTCGTCACTCTGCTACGACCATGAGTACTTTGGTACGAGTAGATGGCACCCCCAGTGAGACTCTCGGCAGCTTTCGCCCAAAACGACAAGGTCTCCCCCCTTCGACCCACGTCGTGTGCACTACTCTCACTTTCTTCTTGGTCGAGAAAGCTCGGAGTGTTGAACACTATACGATCTTCACCTGTCTCCATCGTTGCAGGTGCCGCTGTGTCTCTCGATATTGAACGGAGATTAAGCACAAGACGGGAAATCATTGTGGATGTAAGGAGTTGACTAAAAGAGGCACCTATCGCTTTTAGGTCGGGATCGGCAAGCTGTAACAAAGATGAAAGGCGACCAGTTGCGTGTGAGTAGTGGAAGGGGGTTGGAGGTAGTGGTAACACGTACGAAAAATATCAGACCATTCATCAAATTTGATAAAAAGATCAAAAAGAAATACATTGCGCCGTCACGAACCAGGATCATGATTGCCCTAGCAGCAGCCTCACTCATAAACCTGAAAGATGTTTCGTATGTTAGGAACATGTACCATAAACGGGAAAAACGTACGGAGAGAGCAAATGGTGAAGATAATGTTTGGTACGATAGATAGTGAGCAAGAAGATTGTGGTATCGGTAATGAGTGGAGCGATCCAAACGGATGCTATGGGGGGGTTTTTAAGCGTTGGCGAGTGCGAAAGAGGGGGGGGTGCTTATTCATGGACGTACGGAAAAGTATGTCGTCGGCACTGCCGGTGAGGATACAGCCTGACCAGAAACGTGAGATGGAGAACAGCGTATGCCAGAAAGGTAGACACCTGTAAGGCCGGGAGGAAGAGGCACAGCTAATTAAGTAACGTCAGAAAAAAAGGTGCATGGGCAAATGATAGCAATAACACATACCGTAACCATTTCGCAGGCCTACGAAAGAGATAACAACTTGAGCCAGACAAAGTATAAGCAGGAGAGCAAGTATGCGAGAGCTTCTGTCGTAGATGGCATATACACGCAGAATCATTATAACTATTTCCCACGAATTATTTCAGGAGGCATCATCCAGCGCGCGGATTGATGTACTTACGCTGTCCAACTGTGGAGGTCGTGTTCATAATTCAAACACCTAGGAAACTGGTGAATGAACTTACCGGCAAGGAGCCCGACTGTTGTTGTTCCCTCAAATAGAACAAATCGGCTGCATCTTGAATAGGATGTGAACGAGTTTACTGAAAACAACACAGGGACACCTACTTCTAGATGGAGATCAGCGAGTGGTTTCGCGAGACCTTCAACCCCACTTACTTTGCCCGTCCAGCTAGGATCATGAAAAGCTGTGTGTACAATCAGAGGCGTGAGCAAGGATACGACGTAGGAAGCCTTTGCTAACGACGCTTACCGACCAATATGATTATAAACTGCATCAGCGTGGCGTAGCGGTTGAGGAGGAATAGTAGGGTCGCCGCAGAAAATCGGTGTTTCCATATCCTTTCTACCTAGCACAAAAGTGAGTCCCTTTTGCTGTTCGTGCTTGGCAATGGCAAACCTCTTGATCGAATGTTAATACTTGGCTTAGGTGAGCGCGTATTGAAAACAATAGAGAGAAAGAGGGCCTACTATGATCATAGACCAGCATAACAAATGCTGCAAGTTGAAAGTACTTCCCGGCCAACCTAAACACATCACCACTGAGAACCGGGAAAGATGAACAAGAAAAAAGACACACAAATGGGATGCGGCAAGGCTGGCAGCGTTGGCATCCATGCCGGGAGGTGGTGAAAGTAGAATGGTAAGCTAATAGCGTCCTACATATATGTAGGCCGCTGGCGTTACCATTGAACCTGCTGTTTGGTGAACCCCAAGCCTGTAACAGTGAGAAAAAAAGCTCATCCCTTAACAGGGGCGAGTGGAAGAAGGAAAGACACCAGGGTCGAGGAATCCCCATTAGCTCTTAAAGCGGAGAATAATAAAATTTTTGCATATATATCGAGCCCCGATCGATCGACGCACAAATCGGGCATGACGTATGGCATCGAATAACTGTATAGTTCGTATTGTTCAGAACAGACCCGGCTGAATAACTTGAATATCTGGAGGTACTAAGTTAGGAGATTCAAAGAACTTCCAATTAAAAACGTGTACGACTCGAGTGCCACTACAGTCGGGAACAGGAAGTTAGATTGACAAGCCTAAAAACAATGTGCAATATCTTGACAGGATAGGACATGGTCCGAGATTCAAGGCACTATACACGCAAATGGTTGAACGAAACGAACATTTTGTGTGAAAATTTCAAGTGCAGGTCGTAGGTTAAGAATAATCTGATAAGGTTCTTATGCAGCTCCCTCCTGTGGTCGTGAGGCCTCAAATTCATGTCAGGCGTCTGTTATATGCCCGCAGAAGCAGCGAGATGAAATGTGAACGTTTCAACGTTCGTCGAAGTGGAATGGCTTCATACAACCTTGAGTGCTTGAGCTCCTGAACCTTATCCACGACCAACCGGGAATTTCCGGCTGCTCAGCTAACTTCGTCGTCGTTAGCCCATACACGCAAAAAATCAGTGTCTTTCAGCTTCCAACCCAAGGCGTTACGGGCGAGCTCAAAACAGGACTCGAGTCCAGGGTTACACCATCGGTACAGTACTCCTTTATGCTGTTCTTTCAACTACCTCGTTGGAGCTAACAACTTGCAAACAGGAATTAATGAGTAGCATAAGCCAATGAATTACGTTCCTATCTCGGTAATCGTGGAATTTCCAGAAACGGTGCGTCCCAGTGACCTAATGACCCATAGTTGGACTAGGCGGATCTTGGATAAAGGTGACGGAAGTGTTGCGCTTGTAATCGATACCCCCGGAAAAGCATTTCCATCTCGCTTTCAGCAGATATATTGATTGGGCTTTTCAGCGACTGGAATACGTTCCAGTATTCAGGAGGTATTAGCAGAATGTGACCTCCTGGTCTCTTCCCCTCGCAAGAGATTCAACGAGGCACTGAGAGCATTAACCTGGTTATGTCGTATCCAACCGCCAACACCCCTTTCGTCGATAAGGGTAACCATGTTCCCCGCCATCGACATGCCATTCCCACCCACCCACTGCCCCCATGAAGTACCTTGCATTCAAAGGTCCCATGGGACCCACTTCGAATTCCACGCTTCAAAGGCATGCCTTGGACGGAGCGACTCGAGGTTTGTTAACCGATGCCGAAGTGCCGCATTCCTCGCCTCAGGGTAGCAGCACCCCTCTTACTGTTCGGCGGTTTCTCCACCCCTACACAACCTGTTGAAGCAATAGCAACAAATCCTTGCACTGCTCCAGCGAGCGACCTCCATCTATCTCAGAGAGGGACGTGCCCAGGCCTAATTTTGAACCCGGTCAATCCGACAAGTGCATCTACTTGAACTAACTTTTCATCGCCAACATGAGGGAATCGATACAACGTGAGTGCATCGAATCGACAATAGCGGATAATATATTCGTGGGGATCCCGGGCCGACACACGCCGTGATATCGTCAAGAATGCATCGACCGCCGACGCTGTTTTGAGTTTATCCTTTTATACCCTTTCTTTCCCCGTTCAGTGACTCAAGTCCGCCGCTCTTGCCGCTATCCAGGACAGTGGAGATCTAAGCGTCTACGCGGACACGTTTGGTGCTGCTCCCGCAGTACAATCAGGTTTGGTATACCAACGGCCTGCTAACTCGGGAGGCCTGATAGTTTGTCGCCTGAGCTGGAGGTTTGATCAAATATCCAGACACATCAAGGTCGGTTAGATGCCTTGATAACACCCGCCCCTGTACAACCACCTCCAAGCACGGCCCCACCCTTGGTATCAGAAAACTTACATCACTGCTGCTTTCGACGAGATGTGGTGCCGAAAGTTCACCAGGCATGTACTATGCAGCGCTTCGCGTCGCGGTGTGGTAATCGCTAATGCTCTCTGTGGTCCCGCAAGCAACAGTGACGCAAGAGGATGTGACTGGAGCCATGAGAGAGTTCCCGGTCAAAGGAAGCTAGAGATCTCTTGCGACGTACCTTGAGGATTTCAAGTGAATAGCACCCGTTTTGTTTTCAGGGAGAATCTATGCCTCCAATAACACAGCGACCCCATGACTACGTAGTTAATCTGGTGTCCTTCATGATAGAATTAAGTGAAATAAATTCAAGACCTTGAGTAAATGAAACCTCTGCCCAGGGGATTTGCAGAAAGCCCCTTTTGCGTATGGGTTGAGTTGCACACAGGAGGCATGAATTACATTCCCAATGTAAGCTGATGCTTACGGCGTCATATGAATACTAACCTTAGATTTATGAATTTGTATAGATATAGACATAGATACGAAGTAGATGTCTCTTTCTCTCCTTTACTCCCACCTTCCCCTGTACACTCCGATGTATCCCCTACTGTACATCGGAATAGACGCTGGAAACCACTCGGTTATTGTGTAATACGTAAGCACTCGATCTACGTTATAAATATCCCCTTGCAGGCCTTCGGGAATAGCGCGTTTAGCCCGTCGAACGTCGAACATCGAACGTCGAACATTCTTGCGAACATATAGACCGCGTCAAGACTTTGAGCATAGCTTAAGTCGTCCCTCCACAACTTTCATGCATTGTACAATTAGGAACGGACGTGAAGGATTCCAGACAGCCCCCTATTACGGCTACGTCCGACCTGATACAATATACCCGGATTAAGATACATACAGTAGAGCGGATCTTTCTCCACCGAGCACCGGCCTCGGACTCGGAGGAAGAAATATAAAGTGCATAGTTACTGCCATAAATGCTCGAAATCGATGTAGCGTGTCGCGAACAACGACTAGCTTTGCTGAACTGCGAACTGGAGCTTCATATTAGTATTCATCGATATTCGCTTGAGAACTTTGGATTACATGGTGGGATAGATTTCTGGGTTGTCAGCCTGGTGCAATCTAACTGCTTGCTGACGCAAGTTCGGAACAAATTGGATGTCTCTTCCCTACCACATTCCTAGTCCAAGCCGGGTTGTCGACGGCTATCGTTGATGTTTGTTTATTCAACAAATGTAGGATCGTGGGAGGGCTATCAGGGGCTGTCTCGCGTTTCCTTTGTCACCACCCTTGCCCTTTTTGGTACTGCACCAAGAAGCCATCTGTGATGCCTATTCTTGACAAACTAGTAATCATGGTGAGTAATGCCTCTGTTATGATAGGGCACTGACATTCTAATTCACATCATTAGTGACATCCTACCGGTCTTACTTGACTTGGTCATGCGAACTACTTGGTGGCACATTTCGTCGTAACCCTTCATTGACGATCGAGCATGCCGGATAGCTGGACTTTGTTGCGTCTGCGCGCAATTTTTACGCTTATTCTGATCGTTTTCTCGGTCTCAATTGTGCTGTTGAGCGGGTCCATTGGTGCAGATTTTGAGACCTCATCGATCCCCTCAAATTCAACGACCAAGGACTTTTATTGGACCAATGTAAGAGCCTGTTGCCTTTGAATGCAAACAGTTATTAACAACTGTGCAACTCTGCAGATTAAACCCTCCCATGAGCTTGTATGGCACCCATGCTACAAGCCCCTCCGCCGTGAATGCGCCCGACTCCTCGTCCCTCTCAACCACCTCAACCATTCTTCAGAAAATCCGCGCCATGCAGCCATCGCACTCATCCGCGTACCATCCCGCTTCTCTTCATCCACTTCTGCGAAATCGCATCCGCATTATCGCGGCCCAATCCTCTTCAATCCAGGGGGGCCAGGTGGCAGCGGAGTTACGTTGATTTACGGAATCGGCGACTTGCTCGCCAAAATAGTCGGTGATGAGTTCGATGTGGTCGGTTTTGACCCGCGAGGTGTCGCGCGCTCAACGCCCAAGGTCACTTTCTTTGACAGTGTGAGTCGCGGCGAGAGGGAAATCTGGGATTTTAATATGTTGGATGTTATCCGTGGTGGACCTAATGATAAGGATCTTGGTGTTGAAGGGGCTAAGGGTAGAAGTGTGGAGGAGACGTGGGCGCGCGCAGTAGTGAGGAATGATCTAGCTGGAGAGAATGCTGGAGAGTGGTTGGGCAACGTAAACACTGAGCAGACCGCTTACGATATGTTGAGCATTGTCAAGGCGTTCGGAAGGGAAAAGCTGATGTATTGGGGCTTTTCGTATGGCACTGTGCTGGGTTCTACATTTGCCGCGTTATTTCCGGTAAGCGCACACTGTATTTCTTACATCCAAACGACGTTCGCATGGTGATATACAGGACAAAGTCGAACGAGTTGTATTAGATGGTGTTGTGGATGCCGAGAATTATTACGCCAGCAAGTCGACCTTCCTTGCTTCGCCACCTTTTACTTACAGCCTTCGTAGCACTGTGGACTAACAACCTCCTCGACACCCCTCGAACCCTCAACCAGTTCTTTACAGCATGCCATGCTGCTGGTGCCTCCTCGTGTCCATTTTGGGCTCCGTCACCGACGTTGATCGCAGCCAACCTGACTCGCATCTACAAAGATCTCATCGCCAATCCCATCCCCGTCCGCACATCCATGTCCTACGGCATCCTGGACTACTCTCGCGTCCGCTACGCCGTCTTTTCAACTTTATATTCTCCGTGGGCAGCATGGCCTACCCTAGCGCAGGCTCTATCTGACTTGGGCGGACCAGGGAGGGACCCTGAATTGATGTGGCGTATGACTGAAATGCCGACATTCAAGTGTCCTTGTTCTTGCAATGGCAAAGACCAACACGAAAGCGACTTTGAAGCTGCCCTTCCGGACGCGCAAACGGCGATTCTATGTTCTGATGGGTTGGACACGCCGTCTGATCTTACGTCTGCGAAAGATTACTTTGGGAACCTCAGCGATAAGTCCGAATGGGCGGATATTTGGGCCAATATAAGGTTGAGTTGTGCACGGTGGCCGAAGGCGAAGAAGGGGTTCCAGGGACCTGTAAAGGGAAAGACCGCATCCCCTATCCTTTTTATTGGGAATACTGCAGGTTCGTCACGGTTTCTGATGCCTAGTGATGGTTGTGTGTTGACGATACGATTATACATATGTAGATCCGGTAACACCATTAGCTAAGTATGTATCTACTTCATCCCTATCATGTTAGAAAAGCAGATACTAACCTAGATGGCAGTGCGAAAGCGATGTCAAAACGGTTCCCTGACTCACGCGTTCTCACACAAGACTCACCCGGCGTACGTCCTGCCCTTTCCGCCTTTTTCTATGGTAACTAACATATAACTCTGCTCCAGCACTGCTCCATCAGTGGACCCTCAGTCTGCACGCTAGAATATGTCCGGGAGTACTTCCTCTCAGGGAAGCTCCCACCTGAGGGAATGATATGTCCGGTTATTACGTCGCCATTCCCTGATTTGCCGCTGGACGTCTCGCATTCTGAAAGTGTAAAAGCGGGTGGAGAAAGGAATGATGGGTTTTTCAGCTTGAAAGATCAGGACCAAGGCGTAGATGGGGAGATGTGGGATGTAGCATATGAGTTGAGTAGTGCTTGGAGGCCGTTCAATTGGGCATTCTTGTGAGAGCTCTTTTGGACATGACTTTCGAAGAAGTATAAGATATTTGTTGTATTATCTCTGGTACCCATCTTGTACACTGAATGTATGCATCCTGCCCTTGTCATTATAACTGTTCTACACATTTTGTGGCTTGTACATCAGTAAAAGGGGTCAAAACAGCAGAGGCTGTACAAGCCAGGATAAGCTCCACAAGTTTTGCCAAAGCTGTTAATGGTGGTCCTTATCACTGGTCGCCCAGCACTGCTGGGGGGCAGCTATCTTACTAGATGGTTTGGAAGCCCTAGGGCCTAGCAAGAAGGATCTTGGTAAGAGGGTGGTGAGGTAAGTGTCCAATTAAGTGACACCAGAGGTCGACTCTCTATCAGTCGAGCAAATGACTGATAGACGAGTTACTACCACACTGATCAAGAGTTAACATCAGAGTTATCTTCCACTCTTTCAGACTAGAGGCCCAACTAGCTTAGAAGAAAGAGCTCGCAAGTTAATGCTGAAAGATAATTTCTAAGAATATAGAAAGCTTGCACTTTCCCTACTGTACAGCTTAGCTATTTATATGGTGACTAATTTCCTAATCAAGGCAAGTCCAAAAGAGAAAAACTAACTACTGACTAGAGACAAGGCATTTTGGCAATGACATAGTAGGGTTTACTTAATAGAGTCCAGTAACTATGAAACTGCAGATCAGAAGCTGTCGATAAGAGAAATCCAAGTCAGGGATTGAGATGAGAATAGAAGGTAGTACTAAAAAGGAAACTAGCTGGTGGAGAGTTTGCAAGGCAGGTGCTATTGCTAAAAGTCTGATTAACAAGCAGGTAGTCACATATCTTTATAAGTCCATATCATCTTTTTAATGGATGTGTGAGGAGTCCATGGAGTCTGTGGTTGATGGTGAGGAAGTTGAGTGAGGAATGGTGAAGTTCTCAATGAGTGGAGAATCAGATGAGTCTGATTCGATGGGCAGGCTGTGATGGGGAGAAGGTGATGATGATGATGATGATGAGTCAGGTGTGATGACATAGATTGGCTGTGGGTATGGGGGTGGTTTGCCAATAGGAATGTTCTCAT
>JAEUWS010000581.1:0-25823 GCA_018524945.1 Podaxis sp. C-F-92630
AGTGTATATATTGACTTTTTTTAGTATATATAGTTTTGGCCTTTCTGCTGATGACAGTCTTGGAACAAGTTTTGTTTTGTTACCAGTAATATTGAAAATACACAAGGCTACGCGTTTGTACTTTAGTCCCACTTATATCTCACTAACCTGTTCCAAGTGGCTTGGTGCTTGGACAATGGGAAATCTTTCCTGACCTGGGTACTCTGCCACCACTGATGGCAAGGGTCGCAGTATGCCAAAATCAACATCTTCAGGACAGAAATAGACAAAGAGAATGGCTTTGGTCAAATTGTTTCACAGAGTGCTCAATTTGCTCCTTTCACACATGACTATCTTTATGACAACTCGACCAAGGCAAACCACAAATCTTTGACACTTCCTGCACAAGACCAAGCATATATCACGATTACCTCATCTACTGATTCCTTTCACTCTTTTCCCAGCTGTATGCCTAAGATGCTTGTCAATAGTACCCCCACTCACACATCCCAGTCTCAGCCTATTCCTGGTCACCCACCTCTTTGAGAAGCCGCCAATTCCCTCTGAATTATGTCACGCTCAGTTGATCTTCCAGCATTCTACAGCATGATTATTCAGACCCTGCTGGAAGGAATCTTACTCCTCAGAGGTAAGAGGGACTTTATTAACCTTAAAGTTCGACCTCTGAATCCTGTCCAGTTTATGCGTTGTATCGGTATACAGCAGAGATGCACATAGTGCCAGTCACTATATTTGTAACCCAGGCAGTACTATCTATTGCTCTTTTCGTAGACTTCAGTGTTTCGTGCTATTTTTGATTCCAAATACCCTTCCAAGGCCGGACTTGGAGCTACCATTCACCCGTGCGTTTCCCCTCAAAAACGAAATGGAAAGACCGTACAACTGATCCAATGGTAGCATCAGCTTTCTTGTTGCTTCAAACTATCCTGTGGCTATTGACTTGGCTCGGGTGGAGGAATCTTACAAAGGATGGGGGTTGGCCAGGCATGCCCCTACTTCATGTTCTCTTTCGTGATGGCAGCTTGGTTTGGGCCGTAATGTACTGTAAGTGGTCAGCTGGTGGCTAACCGTTGAGTAGCTGCTAAACACTGTTTGGCTGCCTTACGTTACCCTTCGCATGTCTCATCCCGTATGTCCAGCTCGTATGTGCGGATATCCACGTTGTATATGCATGAGTTGTCTTTTTGCCGGAATATCGAGCATTTTACGAAAGAGCTCCTTTTGTAGCTGGGCAATCAGTATAATGTCTGTCCTGGTCAGTAGTTAGTTCCCCTTCGTTTCTTGTTGCTCATGTTAACTGATTGAAGCTGCAGGAGTGCCGTCTCATCCTCATAACTCCTCTTATTAAGTCTATTCTCCTCGCAGTGTTCCCAGTACCTCGGCCATTCACCCCCAGAAAAGAAGTCGCATTCAAGAATGCCATGATGTCTGGGAGCTGACCACCCACCCCGATACAGCGTCGGTTTCGGGCGTCGTATCGGGCCGCCAGAGTGGTGTCACTATGAGTGAAGGAGTGGATCATACTGCTGAGGGCTGAACGAAGCAGCCCAACTAGCACGACTTGCGTAGGGAACAAGCTGTAATGTACTCATCATGTATTCATCATTATTCGCTTTACAAGTCTAACACTCGACGTACTGACTTCAGAAAGTGTTTCCTTCGACGGGCCTTTTGCGACATATTCTCTCAGAGTGATACGGCATCCACATAACTTGTGAGGCCGCCTTAGAGGGGTGTCTGTGGTTCGCGTATTTACAGCGACATTTCTCTGAAATACACTTTCAGAAAATAGGAGGCAGCCTGCCGAGAAGCGTCTGGCCTCATGATGTAACTCCCGAAGCCAGTAATCCTATCCCAGTGGTCACACTCGGCGCAGAGGGATTTTCCTTGCCCCTCATGACTTCCTCGACTATCTCAGCCTCGACCGGTGCATCCATTGTTTCCAACTCAATTCTTCTTCCATCCTTCCCACATCTTCTACCTCGTTGGTCACTGCAATCAGCATCACCACTCCCCCCACCACAAGCTTTGTTCCTCCGTTCACAACGGTCACATCCAGCACTGCAAGTTCGGAATCTTTTCCTGAAACAGAATCCTCCCCCCTCGCGATTGACATCGAGGTTGACACCAACATTGGTAGTCACCCTCGCAAATTTCCCAAGGCGTAAACATGCCGATTCACACTACATCATCCACCACGCATCCCCTTTCGTGATCCTGAGCCTACCTACTTCGACGACGGACAGTCTTCCCTTCTGTACTGTAGTTTCTTCCAGTGCGCCAGAAACAAGCGCCTGCATAACCTCTGCTCCTTTCGCCGTGTTGCCTACATTCTCCGCTGCTCCATCTTCTACCGACTCCTTCAGTACCAATTTCACAGCTAGTCCTACGGCGACAGATGCTTCCGCTAAGTCCGTTGTATCCTCTATGGCTTCAACCTTCCCACTCCAGACCCCCTCCCTAGGAAATTTTCGCCGTATGGTCAAACGCCATAAGAAGCGCGAGGCTCTCAGGTTGTGACTTCACCTGATGTACCGTGATATCAAACCGACCCCTGATACTTCTGCGTTGACCCAGCTATGTAGATTTGTTTAAGTCAGGATGTGCGGAATGTCCTAGTTGATCATGAATATGCATCTTTATAAGCTCTGGTACGCAACTGCATGTCGCGCATTGGCTTGGAGCGGGGGTGGCATGGTAGTGATGCGTCATTATTAGCTTTGGGTCGCGAGTTAGCTGAGAACAAGAACTCAACCGGACCTTTAGTTTGCCAGTTAATTGGAGGTGACACGAATTGATGATATGAACAAGTCTAAACACAATTCCCTCAGTCCTTGTTCAATGTTCGTAAAGATTGGAACTCCAATCATCCATCCATCTTGAAAGCCATGACTCTTCTTTACTGTTGTGCACCGCGTGCTTCATCCTGTTTTACTATATTCAGCGGGAACTCGTCTGTCGGTGATGTCGAGTCGCGAAAGTCCTCACGGGGACTTTCCCCTTGCGGCATCCAATATTGGCTCGTGCCTCTGCTGTACGTATGGGTCAGAAGACGGTGTGCGAGAAAATCAATACGTGCCTCTTCTTCCCCTTTTTGCTTACCATTTGATCCAAATTTGTTCCCACAATCGCATGGTCAAAGAGTGGTAGTCCCGTCTGTCGACCGCAATTCACCATTCCCCAGCGACAGGGCGCTTCAGGATGTCCCGTTTGAGTTGTCTGGTTTCTATCCTCTTGATCCTTTTGCTTGGGAGCGTCTTTGCTTGCGGTTTAGACTCTCGAGCCTCAGCGGATACGTTCCCTGATCTCTATGAAGCTTCTGTGGAGGAACTTCAAAGCGGACTGGAAGCTGGGCATTTCACTAGTGTCGACCTCGTCAAGGTAAATTGACCGTCGTAATTTTTTGAGATCTTTGCCCAACATGTTATGAAAACAGGCATATTTTGCTCGGATAGACGAAGTTAACCTCAAGGGACCAGCTCTGCGCGCCATACTCGAGATAAATCCTTCGGCTCTTTCTCAGGCTGCTGCTCTGGACCATGAGCGGAAAACTAAGGGGAAGCGGAGTTTGTTGCATGGCATCCCTGTCCTTCTGAAGGTAATCATTCGTTATCATGCCTACTTCCATCTCACCATAAGCACAGGACATGATCGCCACAGTTGCTTCTGAAGGCAAGATTGCCGTGACAGCTTGTTATAATATTTCGCTTACAACTCAGCTGTATAGGTATGAATACGACTGCGGGCTCGTTCAGTCTGTTGGGCTCTATTGTACCCGATGATGCTGGCGTGGTCAAGCGACTCCGTAGAGCTGGTGCTATCATTCTCGGTGAGTGATCACCGACATCTTTGTTCATGTATTTCTGACGCTCCAGATGCGCAGGGAAGGCCAATATGTCTGAATGGGCTCATCTCAGGGGAAACCCACCTTCTGGTTGGTCTGGGCGTGGTGGGCAGTGTACCAATGCATACTTCCCAAACGCTGATCCTTGTGGTTCTTCGTCTGGCTCTGGTGTTGCCGCCTCTATTGGACTTGCCACCGTGGCCCTTGGAACGGAAACAGACGGGAGCATTACATGCCCTTCCAGTAATAATAATCTTGCGGGAATCAAACCGACTGTCGGCCTGACGTCTCGCACAGGAGGTGAGCTTGGTGAAGCTCTTAGTCATTTGCACCATTAACGAAAACATACCTAGTCATACCAATATCTGCCCACCAAGATACCGTAGGACCGATGGCGAGATCGATGACCGACGCGGCCATCGTGTTATCTGTAATCGCTGGGAAGGATCCCAACGATAACTTCACCCTCGCTCAACCCGACCCTGTCCCTGATTATACCAGGGCACTAAATAAGCATGCACTTCGGGGGAAGCGAATTGGCGTGCCTCGTCATGTCTTCCTAAATAACAGCATATCTGGTGATGACCCTTCTGTGAATGTGGAATTTGAGAAAGCCCTCCAAGTCATCAGAAGCCTTGGGGCAACTGTCGTTGATCCTGCTAACATTCCCTCGGCAGAAGAAATAATCCGCTCAAAGAACGAGACCATCGTCCTTGACATCAGTTTTAAGGTGATTCCCTTGTATGCGCGCCTCTCTCGTCCCTAATTTGCTCTCAAGGTCCAACTAAATCAGTGGTTTGAATCTCTACTCGCCAACCCATCTGGTGTTCGTAATCTTGCAGGCGTCATCAAGTTCAACGACGATAACCCAGACCTCGAGGAGCCACCCTGCTTTGGGGACCAGTCCAGGTGCATTTCAAAATGACAGCGGACTAGCGAACTGTGGCCAGACCGCTAACACGCCAATCTCAGATTGATCGAGTCTGAAGCGACAGAAGGCTTTAACAATACCTACTTCAGAGCTCTTGCTTTTGACAAAGACCTCGGGTCAACGAGAGGCATCGATGCCGTGCTCCAACAACATGAGTTGGACGCACTGGTTCTCCCAGCTACGGGTTTTACTAGAGTCCCACCTGGTAAGCTACTCACTTTAAATCGTATTCACACTCGAATTTAATCCTTTGACCCTAAATCCAGCCATTGTCGGATATCCTATCGTCACCGGTACGAAACACATCTTTCCATCACATGCTTTAAGCTTGGCGTGAACTCACATGTGCTTCAGTTCCTCTTGGATTTTTCCCGGATAACGTGACAATTGGACGTGCAGGGCCTATCACTGTTTATCCAGCACCAGGTGTTCCTTTTGGCCTTTCCTTCCTAGGAACGGCATTCTCTGAATTCAACTTGATCGGATTCGGCTATGCGTACGAGCAAGCCACAAAGACGAGACTGGCAAGAAAGGCGTTCGCTGCTGCTATTCCCAAGACTCAATTGAAAGATGTCGTCTTAAAATAACCTGTGGAATAACATCGCGTTCCTCGAACGCATAGAAGCCACATTTTCTCATATGATAGGCTGGACTTCTACTTTGACTCATTTCTACCTCTTGTTTTTCCATATGTCCTCTCGACGTCACATTCAGTTGTTTCATAGTCCCTGTCCCCTTTCCCCTCTTAACTCCGATAACTCAGTGTAAGCACGCACTCACGTCTGTAACCCGGACAAGTCCGAATGGATTTGGCTGTTCAATACCCTTTCTACTTGCTCGACCCTTGAATTACTGGTGAAAGTCAAAGTATCTGCTCTTCTTCAGTTTGTCAGATTTATTGGGCGAAGTGCCTGGTTTAGGGGGTTACTTATACGCACCGTAGAATGTCACGTGGTTGTTCACATGATGTACTAACGTAGAGTCACATGATGTGCGGCCCAACACAGCTTGTCACATCCTCCTCTATGCCATGCACATAGGTATTCCAGCCGCTTAAGGGATGTCAGTATAATCTGGTCCAGTGGATTGGATGCTTAACATCATCCTGTTTAGTGTGTTTTCGTAAAGAGAACTCATGCAGATTATCGGAGGTGTCTGAGCATGACGCCGGGCAGCTGTGGCGGAACTGAACTCTTGGAGTTGTGCGTAGGGCCAGGCACTTTCGACTCGTGTCTTGAAAAAGGACAAGAAAATAAAGTCGATAAAGGAGCCAAGTGAAAGGGGAAGCGTTACATTTCATCAAGGTAATACATAGTCAATCAACCCATTCGAATTCTGTCGTATCGGCTTTCGCAAAGTCTATCCTGTCATAAGTAACCTCGGATCTCGGGCAGTATTTAACACCCTTTTCTTTCTCCATGGCTTCCATGCGGGTCTTGACAGTGCGGTGTATCCGGATCTTATTTCCGTGGCAAGCCCAGGCAGGAGGTATGGTCCTTCCGACACCCAAATGACGAACACGCTCCTCCCTGTATAAGGGTTCGGGATGGACGGCATCTTTCTGGAAAACTTCTTTAGTGAGAGGAAAATTTTCCAGAGGTTGCCACGTAGAAGGATTAAGTTCAAGCTGGTCATACATGGGGGCGAGACAATCAAGGAGATCATGTTCTCCTTCGGTCACGTCGGGATGAAGAATGGCCAATGATTTGGGACCAGGGGAAGAGGTGAAGGGGCTAAAACTATACAACCAGGAAACCCAGCTTATGAAGGAGCTAGTGATGGTAGGAGAGGAAATGATGGCACCCGCAGGAAGTGGGAGGGGATCAGACCTCGGGAGTACCTTGGGGTAGAGGTGAGCAGGGTTGATACCAATTATTTGGATTTCGCTCGCTTTGAGCAAGATGCTGGTATTCGCCTTGAAGCATTCGCGAATCATCCAGCGTAGAGGAATATGCGCGAGGTTCGGTCGAACATCATTTGGAACTGAAAGGAGAGGTTAGCAACTAGTTGGCGAGCACGTCATGAGGTCTCACCAGAGCCACCACCAACGTCTATGACAAAATTGGGTCAGCGAAGTGAAGAAAAAGAAGAATCAAGGAGGTTACCGCAATGACAACCAGCGAACCAGACCTGAATGACACAAGTCAAATGCTAGATGTCAAGCTCCAATAAACATACCTCTTGTACGTCCGTAATCACTCGTGAAGCAGCGCCGAGAATGCCTTGTGGTTTCGGCTTTCCCCATAAGTTTGGCTTAAACCTTACACGGCGCTCATCAAGGGAGAGTGCGTGGCGGAAGACGCGGACGATGTCATTGTTTGCAGTAAACTTGAGTTTAATTGGACGAATCGTCCCGACCGAGTTGACGGTATCCCTACAGGGATGTAAGAGCAATGAAGTACAGGTGTGGAACGAAGGCTCACCAGCAGCCGAGAAAGTCGATGAAAATGGTGCTGCAATTGTTTTCCTCTTTGAAAGCCACAAAGTCGGCTACGAGATTGTCCCAGGCTTGTTTTGTAATGGGATCGTCTCTGTGACGTTCTCTGGGAAGGGGACGGTCATAGAGACGATAGGCATCATGTGCCTTGTCAATGTGAGAAGGAGGCAAAAGGGCGACAGCGTTGAGCATGCCGGCAAGACTAGACGAACGAGGTTATAATGATTCGGGGGCAACAAAAGAATAAGACCCCACGCGCGGGCTGTGTAGGCACCTCTGGAGAAACCGAAGAGGGATATCTTGTCCCCTGGTTTATCTAAACACGGTTATGGGGCAATGATAGGGCAAGCAGTAGTGGAGCTTACAGTTCTGGACAAGCCAGCGGTAGGCATCTTCGGAGATGAAGGTCGTTACGTGAAGTTGGTGCGAGGAGCTGAATAATCTTACCAATGACATGATATGGAAGACTCCAAGCTATTGCTTGGTCGAGAGTCTAAAGAAGGGTCAGAATGAGAGGATAAACACGTACTCGAGACAAGGGGCTGATGACGGGAAGGTAGAAGTTTGTGTCCTTGAAGCGAGGGAAGTAGGTACCGATGCCTTTCTGGAGGATGATGAGAATGTATGAAGGGAAACAGCAACGGATAAATTGACCTGATAGTATACAAGCTGCTTGTCGTTGTTGGCTGTGTTGCTTCCCCAGCCGTAGAGCATGTCTCTCAGGAGGATGACATTGGTAACCTGTGCATGGTGAGCGGCAGAGCTAAGTATAGAGGCAGTGAAACAATACATCTGCGTCATCCCTGGTAGCGAGGGTCAGACATAGCCAGGACCCGAGAGACGGAACGCGTACTTGTCGCCAGTGCCATCAAAAAGAAGAACGAGGGTGCGGTGGTTGTCAGTGAGAGGGCGCTCTGGGATGTAAATGTGATTGGGGGAGTTATGAGGGTGGAGAGGAGAGGGTTCGGAAGCCATACGACAGAGGATATGGATTATGCATGATTTATATATCGGAGACCAAGGGCTTGAAAAGGACTAGTTGAAAGTGGAATGTATTAATGTTGATGAACGTGCTGGGGGTGGTGATGTTATTGATGGGTGATGGCTGTGTGGGTTGCTAAAAGAGGATGATATGTTATAAAGTAAATGATTGTTTTGTTGGGAGACCATCATCATCGTCATGGCCGCTCCTCCAGTTCCTCCCCGCCCCCTCGAATATTCTGACCACAGACAGCTCCCTGTGCCTCCTCCTGTACCCCCAGTTCCTCCTGATCTGCTGGCACAAGAGACCCGCTACAGCACCCCCAGTCCCTATGAGTATCCAGAGCAACAGCCGCTCGCAGCGCCGCGTCCGCACCGACTAGATCCATCGATCCCAGCCAACGTCTGTCTTTTCTTTTCTTTCTCCAGGAAAATTCTGACCAGTCGCTTGTCACCAGATGGCTCGCACGTTGGATGAACCTGGCTTTGTCGTTCCTCCGCCCACAATGCCTCCACCCCCAGCCCCGCCCCAGAACAGAGCTGATTGGTCTCCCTGGGCTCCCACCATTTCCAACCAATTTACCTTCTCCCCACCTCAGCAGCCTTTTCCTCCTCAACGCCCTCCTCTCCCTCATCATCACCAATCTCTTCCTCCCCACCAGCAGTCTCTCTCTCTTCCCCAGTCAGCGCCCTCTCCACCGGCCACCTCGGGCCCCCCCTCCCTCACAGCCCCCCTTCCGACTATCGCCAACCTCCAGGGCGCTCTCCATGCCGTCCAAAACCCACAACATGATCCTTTCCTCAAGATCGCTTGGTGCAGAGATGTCTTCTTTCTTGTAGATCGCGCCCAGCAAAACCCCAGTCCCAGCACTGATCCTGTTGTTGGTCCCGTCGTTATCACTGATCCAGTCCTTCATCGTCTTGCCCATGTTGCTGTCCCTATCGTCCTTCAGCTTGCCAATACGACCCAGTCTCCCCTTCCTCTTTATGCTGCCGAAGCTGTTTATTGGCGCGCAATGTTTGCCGCCAGTGGAGCATATCCCGAGTTTGTCACTCATAATCTCCGCGTAGCTTTCAGGGACTTTGAAACTGCCGCAAGAGGTGGCTATGCTGCTGCCTGGTTCAGGATTGGTCGCGATTATGAGAACTTCAAGGATACCCAACGTGCAAGAGAGTGCTTTGAGCGTGGAGTTAAGCACGGCATTGAGAGCTGTACTTACGTGCGTGTCTCCAGTAATTGATCGTTATCATTTTTCTGACATTTTCTCCGCAGCGTATGGGCATGGCCCATCTTCTGGGTCAACTCGGCCTTCCTGCAAACCCCCAATTGGCCATACCTCTCCTTAGCCGCGCCGCTACCCTGGCTACAGTCCAAGTTCCTCAACCTGCTTATGTTTATGCTCTCCTCCTTCTTAACGAGTTCACCCAAACTTCTGTCCCACCTTCCGCCTTTACTCCATTCATTCCTCAAGGCTCTTCTCCTCTTCTCGAAGCCCGCAAGCATCTCGAGCGTGCCGCATACCTTCACTTTGCTCCTGCCCAGTACAAGCTTGGCCATGCCTACGAATATGCTCAGCCTCCCTTCCCCTTTGACCCTCTTCTCAGTGTCCAATACTATAGCCTTGCTAGCCAGCAAGGTGAAGTCGAGGCAGATATGGCTCTGAGCAAGTGGTTCCTTTGTGGCAGCGGTGACACGGATGCCAACTCTGGCTTTGAGAAGGACGAAATTCTTGCTCTCACCTTTGCTGAAAAGGCCGCCAAGAAGGGCCTTCCTTCCGCCGAGTTCGCCATGGGCTATTACGCCGAGGTCGGAGTTGGCCGCCCAAAGGACATTCAAACCGCGATCAGGTGGTATACGAGGGCAAGAGATCACGGAAATACCGATGCCGCGGATCGTCTTGCAGCACTCTCACAGCCTTCTCCCCAAGCACTGTCCAGGCAGGAGCACGATACCATCACGGATGACAAACTCGTCAGAAAGAGAACCCAGGCAAAACAGAGGTCCGATGCCCTTCCCAACAATTATCCACCTATGCCCAACGTTCAAAACGGTCTTTTGGCCCCCGGACCTGCTCCCATGCGCGATGGTAAGACGGTCGTAGATGTCATTCGCAAACAGAGTATGGCCGTCGACCATCTCGGTTCTTCTGGTCCTTCCCAATCCCAGCAAAACCCCGGAAATATGAGTCCTCCTCGTCTCCAACATAACCAGCCAAGACCTCAACAAACACGTCCCCATCAGCCTCACAATCAGTCACCTCCAGCGTCAGGACGGCCTGGCTATACCCTTACCGATTCTCCGGCCACCACGCCCCCACCTGGTTCCGGTGGTCCTTCCAGTCGCCCGCAAAGGCCAGGAAAGACTCTAAATGAAACTGCAGGTGCCTCTGATACCCAACCCTCTCGCCCTAAACCACAGAAGACGGGACCCACTACCTTTGCAGAGATGGGCATTCAAGGTGCAAAAGCCGAGGATGGTGGATGTATCGTCATGTGAATAGACTCTGTCTTTCAGATTTAGACTATCTCTTTTTCTCGACTCTCGGTGGATACCCAGCAGATGTATACAATAAGATTTGTCTATAGTAATCGAATGGAAGTTGTACGTAACAGATTGCCGAATAAGGCCATCCATCACTTGAAGCTGGTGGTTGATTTTTGGGAAAGGTTAGTCCCTATTAACGCCAAGTGACAGCCGCCTCCACTGTCGACAGCTCCAGGCGCCGCTTTGCGGCCATGGTGCCTGCTGCTCTCCAAGCTTCAGCACCCCCCGCCAGGCACAGGAGTTGAAACGCGATGGACATTCGAGAACATGTTCAGAACTACGTGCGATAGTTGTGCGCTGTTCCTTCCTCGCTAGATGACCGTCACACAGTCACGAGCGCTATGTTCAACAGAGGTGTTCTACACTCTGTTCATCTACCCACCACTCCCCACATATATGTGCTCATCAGGGGGGAAATTGGCTGCGCACTAAGCTGAGGAGAGCGTCTAGGCGGCCCGTCTGTCCTCCCCTTCGGCGCCACAACCTGGTTGTCGGAGGTCTCCTCGATTGCTGGTCCACGGCTCCCAAACCCCTTTTGCGCAGTTGTCAATTGTCCGACTGAACGCACCTAATCACTCTATCACCATAGGACTCAGTCATTAACGTGCCTTAGCGGTCACTTAAGGCGCGAGGCTAACGCTAGTGCCAAGTGGCAGCCGCTTTGTGGCCATGGTGTCCGCTGCTTTCCCCAGCTCCTATCAGGCTCCAGGTACAAGAATTGAAATGTGATTGGCATTCGAGACTTATTAGTATTTTCCGGGATCGTCGTTTGACATGCAATGGTTACCTATCCTTTCATTTACCTTAAGCTCTTGCCACATTACTCCCTCCCGCCATGTCTTCGACGGATTGATCAATCATTTTAATCTTCTTGGACACTATCAGCGGCCAAACTAGTACGCTTAGGAGGTTGGTGTCAGCCAGCATTCATGTTGCCAGTGCTATATAAGTGCTTCTGGACGCGTCGTAAGGGAACCCAAGAACTACAACCCACCATGTCCCACTTGGTCATTGCCGGCGTCGGGGGAGGTATTCAGCCCCGCCTTGAAATCAACCACTTTGTGCGAGATGACCGCCAGTTCTCGCTTTATGTTCAGGCATTGAGTAAGTGCCTTTCATTTCGTTGTGTTAGTTGTGACGGCTGATGGCGGCGTGGAATAGACAAGATGTACGGCGACAACCAGAACCACGTCCCATCGTATTTTCAGGTTGCGGGCATTCATGGGTTACCGTATATTGCTTGGGATGGGGCGGTTGATGCGAATTTCACCCCCGACCCCAACGAGCAGTGGACCGGATACTGTACACATGGGTCTACCTTGTTCCCGACGTGGCACCGGCCATACGTGATGCTCGTCGAGGTAACGTATTCTCATTATGCCTACTGGTTGTTCCTTGACTGATACACGCACACCGTAGCAAATATTGAATGGGTACGCTCGACAAATCGCAGACACGTATGCGGTGGACAAGAAGGCGTGGAAGAAAGCCGCCGCTAATCTTCGCCAGCCATACTGGGATTGGGCACAGAATATTGTGCCGCCGCCAGAGGTCATTTCGTTCGCTCAGGTTGAGATTACTACCCCTAGTGGAAAGAGGAGTAACGTCTCGAACCCATTAGTGCGGTACAAGTTCCACCCTATCGACCCTTCGTTCCCTAGGCCGTACAACAGGTGGCGGACAACCTTGAGACAGCCGGATTCGAATGATCGAAATGCGCAGGATAATGTACCGAGGTTGAGAGCGTACGTCCGTGCTATTGTGTTCCTTGCGCTCTATTTGACCCAGAATTCCAACATAGTGTATTGGAGAACTCGCAGAGGAGTACTAGGGACGCGACTTACAACATGTTGACGCGTATTACGAAATGGCCGGCTTTTAGTAGTCATACTGCTTCGGATGGTGGAGATGCAAGCAACAGTATTGAAGCTATCCACGATAATATCCACGTTTTGGTCGGTGGAAATGGCCACATGTCGGACCCCGCTGTCGCAGGTATGTTTTCCGGCTTTGTTGTCGAGATGTGTTGTTGACGAGATCTTACATAGCTTTTGATCCTATTTTCTGGCTGCATCATTGCAATGTGGATCGGCTGCTCTCGCTGTGGTCGGCTATCAACCCGGATGTGTGGGTGACGAAGGGCGACGCTCAAGATGGTACGTATACTCTAAGGATTGAACAGGAGGTTGATGCTAGCACCTGTGAGTTTTAAGTTTGTTCTATCGTGGACTGTGGCCTGATGTGATATTACTAGCCTTGACACCGTTCTGGAAGACTCAAAAGAAATTTTGGCTCTCTTCCGAAGTTAAAGACACGAGGAAATTGGGGTACACGTATCCCGAGTTCCAGGGCTTGGACATGAACGACAAGCAGGCTGTTCGGGAGTCGATACTCAAGACTGTCAATCGACTTTATGGCGGAGGAGGCAGTCAAAGGAAGAGGGACCTGGAAGTAGATGGTGAAGGTAATGCTGGCCACGAATTTGGACATTCCCATCATCGTCATTATCGACAAGTCTCTCCCCCCTTGACATCTCAGTTGTCGGGAGGGACGTTTTCAGACTGGACGGCGCGCGTCACATTTAAGCGGCATGAGCTCGGACAGAGTTTTTCGGTGGTTCTCTTTTTGGACGAGGTACCAGAGGATCCGAATGAGTGGCTGATTAGTCCACATATGGTTGGCGCCCACCATGCGTTTGTGCATGGTATGGGCAACAACTGCACGGCGTGTTCCGATCAGGAGTTTACAGAGGAAGGGTTTGTTCACCTCAACTCGTGGATTGCGGAATTCACGACTTTGAGTTCGTTTGACTCGACCGTCATTCAGCCATTCTTGAAACAAAAGTTGCAGTGGCGGGTGCTCAAGGTGAGGATGATTGGTGCTGGGCATTTTTGGGCAATGAAGAGACTAACTGGGATGTAGACGGATGGAACACCGGCCGATTTAAAGTCGCTTAGTGTGTCGATTTATGAGATCTCGGTGAGCAAGCCTCCGGGTGCTATCATCCCTGTCATTGGTGAAATCAAGGACCACGGGGGAATTGGTCGGATCATTGGAGAGCTTCTTGGGGGAGCGTGATGGGAATTGAGGAGTGTATTTGATATGGACCAATAAATACTTATCGCTATTGTACTTGGAGAAATGGACGCCTAGATATGCAGATATTTATATAAATGGTATTATCTTGAACTAAAAGGTTTTGCCAGAGCTTGGAGTAAGGCCAGCGAAAATAAAGTGTTGGTACAACGGCGGTGCCAGAGAGGAAGGTCTAAAAGAGGAGGGCCTGTAGCGAATTGGCAGAGGTCAAGGTGAGTTCGAGGTCGATGGAAGCTAGGCAGGGAGAAGTGACAATCTTGGGAGGATGGTACATGGAGATCATAGTGCTTCAGAGGGGCTTTTTTAGATTTATAGCGCAATAGGGGGTCAATGCAAACCCGAAGAGCATGTGAGGCAGTGGACTGGCATGGGAAGCAAGGACACACTTCGGTTCCATGAAGTGAAGAGACACCCAAGAGGGCGGGGAAAGGGTTTGGATGGACAGTCAGGACGCCAGTAATGTAGCCTCAGCTGAAGGTTTCCGGGGCTGGAGGCCTGTTGGTGGATGTGGTTATGGCGAGAGAGGGGCTTTGGAAAGTTTCCATGCCTGGCCGGTGGAAAGGAGTCAATTGCGCACTTTATGTGAACTTTAAAGTTTCTCCTGGTATTTTGCCAAATTTTGGCCTTCACACAATAAAATCGCTTTTCTGAGCCAACGGCTCAACGGATTTTTGAAAAAAATTCTACAGAAAGCTCTAAATGAGATCCGTCGAATGACACCAGTTTCATAAAACTTAAAGAACTTTCGAAAAAATTCGTTGACTTCGCTTGTCCTCGACTGTAGTGTCATCCGGGCTCGCCATTGTGCGTGCGATGGTTGTGCCCCACCTCACCGGTTGATGGTTGCTTTGATAGGCTTCAGATGCCATTTTGTGACCGTAGTGCCTGCTGTCTTTCAAGCCTCAGCACTAGCCTACATGTTCCAGGGACAACAATCCAAAAACTGAAAGGTGATTGGCATTCGAGACACTTTTCCGGGATCGCCGCCGTACATGCAGTGGTAACCTATTCTTCCGTTTACTTACATTCGACTCTTACATAACCAATAGCACTTTGTTGTGGTTCGGGTCACCGTTTATGAGAGAACACGGGTTATAGGAGAGGACTAGAGCACGAAAAAGCTGACTTTGTCCCCCGGAAAAGCCATATGTATGGGTTATGGCGGAGTGTGGGTTATGGGAGAGTTGACTGTCCGTAACGTAAACCCTTGCCACATCAACTCTTCCTCTCCCCCGGCACGTCTCCGACGGGTGGGTAAATCGTTTAAAATTTTAAGTTGGACACTATCACCGAACAGACCGTTAGTGCACTCAGGACGTTGCTGTCAGCTAGCATGCATGCTACCAGCACTATATAAGAGCTTCTAGACGCGTCGGAAGGGAATCCAAGAACCACAACCCACCATGTCCCATCTAGTCATTGCGGCCCTTGGCGGAGGTGTTCATCCCCGCCTTGAAATCAACAACTTTGTGCGGAATGACCGCCAGTTCTCGCTTTATGTCCAGGCATTGAGTAAGTATCCTTCGTTGCGTTGCGTTAGTCGTATGGCGGTTGATAACGGCGTGGAACAGACAAGATGTACGACGACGACCAGAGCCACGTCCCATCGTATTTTCAGGTTGCGGGCATTCATGGGTTACCGTTTGTTGCTTGGGACGGGGTGGCTAACGCGAATTTTACCCCCAGTCCCACCGAGCAATGGACGGGATACTGTGCGCATGGGTCTACCTTGTTTCCGACGTGGCACCGGCCATACGTGATGCTCGTCGAGGTAACGTATTCTCATTATGCCTACTGGTTGTTCCTTGACTGATAAATGCACATTATAGCAAATCTTGAATGGGTACGCTAGGGAAATTGCAGACACGTATACGGTGGATAAGAAGGCATGGAAGACAGCTGCTGTCAATCTCCGCCAGCCATACTGGGATTGGGCACAGAACATTGTGCCACCGCCAGAGGTCATTTCACTCCCGCAGGTTGAGATTACTACCCCTAATGGAAAGAGGAGTAACGTCTCGAACCCATTGGTGCGGTACAAGTTCCACCCTATCGACTCTTCGTTCCCTAGCCCGTATAACGACTGGCAGACAACCTTGAGACGGCCAGATTCGACTGATCGAAATGCGCAGGATGATGTACCGATGCTGGAAGCGTACGTCCGCCTTGTTGGGTCCCTTGTCCTCGGTTTGACCCAAAGTTCGAACATAGTGTATTGAAGAATTCGCAGACGAGTACTAGGGACGCGACTTTTAACATGTTGACGCGTGTTAAGAAATGGCCAGGTTTCAGTAGTCATGACGCTTCGGATGGTGGAGATGCAAGCAACAGTATTGAAGCTATCCACGATAATATCCACGTTTTGGTCGGTGGAAATGGCCACATGTCGGACCCCGCTGTCGCAGGTATGTTTTCCGGCTTTGTTGTCGAGATGTGTTGTTGACGAGATCTTACATAGCTTTTGATCCTATTTTCTGGCTGCATCATTGCAATGTGGATCGGCTGCTCTCGCTGTGGTCGGCCATCAATCCAAAGAAGTGGGTGACGAAAGGCGACGTCCCAGAGGGAACATTTACTCTAAAGAGTGGAGGGAAGGTGGATGCTAAGACCCGTAAGTTTAAGTCTGTTCTATCTATACTGGGACCTGACGTAATATTACTAGCCTTGAAACCGTTCCACAAGACTCAAAAGAAATTTTGGCTCTCTTCCGAAATTAAAAACACGAGGAAATTGGGGTACACGTATCCCGAGTTCCAGGGCTTGGACATGAACAATACACAGGCTGTTCAGGAGTCGATACTCAACACTGTTAATCAACTTTATGGCGGAGGAGGCAGTCAAAGGAAGAGGGATCTGGAAGTAGGTGGTAAAGGTAACGCTGGCCACAGATTTGGACATTCCCACTCTCGCCGTCATCGGCAAATCTCTCGCTCCTTGGCGTCTCAGTTGTTGGGAGGGACGTTTTCAGACTGGACGGCGCGTGTCACATTTAAGCGGCATGAGTTCGGACAGAGTTTTTCGGTGCTTCTCTTTTTGGATGAGGTACCAGAGGATCCGAAGGAGTGGCTGGTTAGCCCACATATGGTTGGCGCTCGCCATGCGTTTGTGCATGGTATGGGCAACAACTGCACGGCGTGCCCCGATCAGGAGTTTATAGAGGAAGGATTCGTTCACCTTAACTCGTGGATTGCGGAACACACGACTTTGAGTTCGTTTGATTCGACTGTCGTCGAGCCGTTCTTGAAACAAAAGTTGCAATGGCGGGTGCTCAAGGTGAGGGCAATTGTTGCTGGGCATCTTTGGGCAATGAAGAGACTGACTGGGATATAGGCGGATGGAACACCGGCCGATTTAAAGTCGCTTAGTGTGTCGATTTATGAGATCTCGGTGAGCAAGCCTCCGGGTGCTATCATCCCTATCATTGGTGAAATCAAGGACCACGGGGGGATTGGCCGGATCATTGGAGAGCTTCTTGGGGGAGCGTGATGGGAATTGAGGAGTGAGTTTGATATGGACCAATAGGATAAGCGCTTATTGTTATCGTATTTCGAGAAATGGACAACTAGATACCCAGATATTTATATAAATGGTATTGTCTTGAACTGAAAAGTCCCGTCACAGGTTGGAGTGAGGCCAGTGAAAATAAAGTGTTGGTGCAAAAAGTCGATGCGACATATAGCAGGTTCTGCAGCATTCATTGCCCAGGAGCGTTTATGACAAGTCTCGTCGAGGCGGTCTCGGTCATGGGAAGACAAGGAGGTGGTCCAGTAGTCATATGGGGTGATGCGGTGGAAAAGCTGAGAATGAAGTTGCTCGAGGACATCGGCAATTGTGACGGCATGATATTGGGCGGAAGTGATGTCAAAGTACCAAGGGAGACGGCGGTGCCAGAGACGAAGATCTGAGAGAGGAGGGTCTGTAGCGAATTGGCAGAGGTCGAGGTGGGTTGGAGGTCGATGGAAGGCGGGCAGGGAGAAGCGACAGTCTTGGGAGTATGGTACGCGGAGATCGTAGCGCATCGGAGGGACTGTTTTTGATTTACGATGCAATAGGGGGTCGATGCGAACTGGACGGGGAGATATGAGGCGATGGACTGGCATGAGAGGCAAGGACACACCTTGGTTCCATGAAGTGAAGAGACGCCTGAGAGGACAGTGGAGGGGTTTATTTGGATAGTCGGGACGCCAATAATGTGGCCTCGGCTGAAGATTTTTGGGGCCGGGAGGCCTGTCAATGGACGTGGTTATGACGAGGGAGTTTTGCTTGTAGTAGTCATCGTGATCATCGGGATGTTCTGACGGAACGACGGGTGGGGGTGTGGGGTGATAGGAGGGATAGTAGGGTTGGTGGAGAGGAGTGTGCAGGGCGTACGGCGTGGGAGGAAGGACGCGTGGGGTGGGATGAAGGATGGGAGTGGAGACAGGATAGGGGGTGTTCGTCGGATGCCGAGGTTGCTGATACCACTGGAGTTGTGGAGTGTATGGAGTGTACCTGGGTCGCTTCTAGTCAGCACCTGAAACAAGAGAACAAGAACAAGAGAGCGCACTCACTCAAAGGGAGCAGACATACTACTTGGGGAGAAACAGAAACAACGATCGACGTAATGAAGTTGATTGCTCAGTGACTCTGATGTCTCGTACTCTAAATGTCTTTCCACAACCCTTTCGACCTCTACTCAGATCCTCGCTCCCACTCACAACTCACACCCTCTCGCAACGCTCGTCTCTCAAAAGTAACCCTCCCAGGCGGTGGCGTCATCTCAAAGGGCGAAGACGGCAGAATCGCTGTCGCAGGGAGAGAGTGTATGCTCCCCACTCATAACCCTTCAACATACTCCCCCCTCACATCCATTCTCAGCTCTCAGGATACTCCGTATTTACGACTCTTCACAGCCAGCAACCCTCGACCCAAAACACCCCACTCGCCCCCCCTTCAGGATCGAGTCTTCCAGGAACCTATGGGAGGGTTCCGGTCTCAAGATCGACTGCGCTAGCACAGATGTCGCCTGGGCATATGGAGGTGACCATCCAACCCACTCGCATCTCCTTCCATCTCTCACCCCCTTCCCCCTAGTCTTCAACAACAAGATTCTCACAAGCGCACGCAATGGCGAACTCATCATGTGGGATCTCTCCAAGTCTGGCCACTCAAAGTATGGTATGTGCTCCAGTTTTTCATCCTCTACCCCCCACTAATCCTACCCCAGAACGTAAAACCAAGGAACACTTGCGCTCCATCCATGCCATGTCCGTCTCCCGCGTCGTCCATCACTATTGTATGACCGGTTCTGCTGACGGCGACTTTCGCGTCTGGGTTAGTCCCTTGCTTCTTCCCCCCCCCCTCTCTTCCATCCCTCATCCTCTTTCGACAGGACCTTCGCGATATACAATCCTCCGTCATGCGCGTCCATAATCCTTCTGCAGTACGACGCGTCATCTTTTCTCCTTGCGTCTCCAATCCTCTCTTCGTCCTGGTCGGCATGGATAACGGCACCTTGCACAGGCCAGTACCCTCGTATCCCCTCACCTCGTCCTCTCACTTTCCCCCCCCAGGTGGGACCTAAAGATGGGACAAAGAGGTCTACTTGATCGCCTACCTGTCGCTCACACAGCACCCATTACCACCCTCGACTGGTATAGCGGTCCCGAAGAGTCCTCCCATGCCATTGCCATCTCTAACCCACAGGGTCCTGACGATTATACTGGTAATACCCTCGGATGGGTTGCCAGCGCCGGTTTGGATCGTTGTGTCAAGGTAAATGGCCGTCTCCATATCCCACTCCCTTCCCCGTTCACCAGCTCCTCTAGATCTGGAATCTCACCGGCCCTGAAGCTGCCGCCCACATGCCCAACAAACCTACCTATACCCTTCACACCTCGTATCCTGTTCGCCGTGTTCTATGGCGTCCAGGGTATGAATGCGAACTCGCCGTTGTCTCCCATGCCGACTTTACCGTATCATCCCAGGTCGATCACCTCCATTCTGTGACACCTCCATCCAGTGCCATCCAGAGCCGTGCCGGAAGCAGTCTTGGTCTAGATTCTGTCCTCAAGGGCTTCAGCGAGCTCAAGCCCACACCTAAAGAAGTCAAACCATCACCTGAACAATCAGCTCCTATCCTCGATGCTGTAGAGATTTGGGATGTGAGGAGGAGTTGGATACCGAAATGGTCTGTCACCGGTACATCTGCTGAAGGCGGCGTCACTGGCAAGTCCCAACTAAAACCCAATACCTTTATGCTCTTCTCATTCCATTGCTTAGATATTGAATTTGCCGATTCCCATGCGTTGCTCGCTCAAAATACAAACGGCACTTTTACCCAGGTCGATATGAGGGACACCTCCAAGCCTCTTGACGTCATATCTCGCACGTCAACCACCTGGACCCCTTACGGCGCACTGGCCTTTGTCACTGATAATATTTCTCGTTGGGAGATCCCATATGATGATATGTAAAGGTGTATTTCTTCCCATCGGATTCATTGCTAACTACATCACATTTAGACACCCCGCCCGATCTAGTCAAGAACTCGCTATTGCCAAAGCATCCTTGAAACGGATTGGCGATCCCTCGTTCCGCCCCAAGACCCAGAAGCTTGGCATGTTTTCTTCGGCTCAAGTGCACCTTGAGGCGGATTCTTTCAAAAAACTCGCGTCCTTGTACATCATCGACGGGAGGAGTGATCTGCCCGCTCTGTGTATGGCTAACATGGAGGTGCAGTATCCTCCTTCGAAACCCCGCCAAGACAGTTTTTGACTTTGTATGTCTTGTAGGCCGCCCTCGCAGCTGGAAAACCTCACGTTGCCCAAGTTTGGATGCTGATGGGCACCTCGTTGACCAAGCACGTTCCGAGTCTCCCTCCGACACCCCTACTCTCTCCGCCCCCACGCGTCGCATCCTTTAGTAACTTTCCCCGTCATGCTGCTTCGACTCCAACGTCGGCCCTAGTGTCGTATCCGTTCCCATCGAGTGCCAGCGCCAGCAGATCCCCTGATGTTTCCCGACAACGGGGAAGCCCACGCCATATTCCTATCAACTTGGATCGTTCTTCCAAACTGGGCAATCACAGCCCATCCGCCTCGCGAAAACCCACTCCCAACTCCTCAAACTCTTCTTCTCCTCTCCACCTATCCTCAACTCTCCCTCCAATTACTCCACGGCGTGCTTCCTTCCTGGGCCGGAGAGAGTCTATTGACTCCGGGGCATCGGCGCGGCGGTCCGTGCTTTTGCGCAGACAGTCCGTTTCTGGTCCTCATCACAGCGCTAGCCCGATTGATAAGACCAACACCAGTCTCAGAAACGCCGGAGAGGGTATTCTTAGTGATTCAGACTCGTCTCCTGGGAGTGACGACGAGGGTGGGGAGCAAACTGTTGGAGTCGAGTCGTCAGATGAAGAAACTCACTATCCCACCATTGTACCTGCAGCTCCAAGTCCCTTGTCGAGGCCCGCCGAGCAGCGGCATTGGACTGAAGAAGACGAAGATGGTGCTTCGTCGCCATCTCCCGGATCTGCGGATACAGAGTCGGAGGAGGATTCAACTTCGGCTCGTCGGAAGCAGACGTTGAACAAGACGCGTAGGAGCTCCATGCGGCCCAAGATCAGAAGTCGGAGCTCGACATTGGCTTCGCTTCCTGCGGTGCCCAAGTTGTTGACCCATCGCAACTCGCAGAGTAGCATTAGGACGGTCACCGCTGCAGAGGCGTCATTCCAGACGCCGGAACCGACTGCAGGGTTGAGAGACGAGGCAGGGCGGGAGTCAATGAGTCGAAACCGAGGGAGGCATGGTCACGGTACTCGGGATCGGCGTGAAGATCAAGCTACGAATAACGGCCAGACTTGGGTGGGGGCTGTCAAGACAACAGCTCGTCGCGCAGATATCGTCAATGCGGAGGAAAATAAGATGTTGGGATATTGTTGGGAGGCCTTGCGAGAAGCGTTTGAGGACTTGGTTCATACTGTGGGCACCATAGCTTCTGAAACTTATTGTGAACTAATGCCAGGTAGGGCGATGTACAAACGGCTGCCACCATGGCGGCTATCGCTTCAGAAGAACTCAAGCTCTCTGTTCCTCGACAACTTCATATCTATGACGCTTACATAGGTGGGTTTCCACCCCAATAGTCCGACACTCATGGTTAAGCGGGACCTTAGATCAACTGTTGAAATACCAATTATATACGGCCGCAACATATTTCCGTAAATATTCCAAAGCACAACAAATCAAGAATATGACATTGGTAAGATGCACATTTGACATCGTTTCTCGAGAAGCTTCTTCTCAATGCTCTCTCTAGCTTGATACAACAATATATACAACTTGCGGAAAGTGCAAGAAACCCCTGATAAAACCTGTCGGCCAACCTTCGGATGATTTTTGGAAACGTCCGACGTTCAATTATTGCCTTGATTGCAAAGCGCCCACCGTCACTTGCACCATATGGTAAAACCAATAACAACTCGTGTATCAGTTCTAGTGTAACTGACTTTTGTCCCAATATAGTCGGCTTCCTGTCCGCAAGATGCTATTCCAGTGTTCCGTCTGTCATCATGGGGGCCACCAGTCATGTTACCGACAATTCTACTTGAACCAACCCATGCTGGACCTTCCTACCTCTGCGTCATCAAACGAACGCGGCCGACCTTCGACGAGAATAATACCATTGACTCCACATGAGTCCGAGCGGAGTACGCAAAGCGGTGCGGCAGGAATCTCAGGTGGCATGAGAAGTAGTCCGCCAAAAAGGACATCAAGTGCCGCAGTAGTGGCAGAGCTTGCGGGACATCCTTGTGCAGCTGGTTGTGGACATTTTTGCTGGGCAGCATTAAAGTAGTAGGTGGTTTACAGGATAGAAAACTTATTTCCGGGGAAACGCGGAGTAGATATATTGCTATCGAATGAAATGGGTGACTGAGGGAAACGGGTATATTTCCAGCAGATAGATACGGCATTGCTCTTCAACTTTCTGTGAGGGTTGTACCAAAGGAATGAGTGAGATGTACTGATGATTTTCACTATCGAGATTCGGATGTACTGACTCCATAAACGCATTCGGTAACGGCAAATCTCCCATAATTGATCGCACCCAAAGTTGTTTGCATCCGGAAGCTTTTGTCCCGGGCGAAAATCCATGTCACAATCGCACTCGTGGTGGGCTGTTTGGTCAAAATCAATAATACGAATGTCTCCGTTGTGTTCTAAAACATTTCGTTCTGCAAAATCCTCGTGAAGGAGACCCCTTTTGTGTATCTCCCCCAGCTGTTGGAGAATGCGAAGACTTGACCGTACCCGTTAAGCAACCTTGTTGGAAAGAACACAACAGGAGATACACACCGCAGTTCGACTGGGAGCCGATCGAATGGCCGACGAAGACATTCTCCCCAGTACTCCAACACGAGGCACGCGACTGTTTGACCATTGTCCATTGTGCCGGCATAAAGGCCATAACAGTTGGGAATCGTCTCGCCTTGAAGAGGCTCCAGTACGCTGGTGTAGACGTTTGCTTCTTCAACCAGGTTGGAAATGAGGTCGTCCCGCATGGCGAATTTGAGGGCCACTGGGACGGAACCAGTTGGGCGAACAAAGTGTGCTCGGAAGACAGGCGAATCGGAGTAATAGTCAGCGCTCGTCTTCGGATCGACACTCACAGTGACGGATTTATCATGAGGAGGAAAGTCATGACCTGGGTCGTTGAGGACAGGCATCAGTCTACACTCTGGTGTTGTCCATCCCGGCCAGTTTGCAGGGAATTGGACACGGAGGATAGGCATACTGGAAAGCAAGTATGGAAACGCGACGTCAGCAGGCACTGTTATAAATGGAGGTTCAGCAGAATTGGGGTAAGTGATCAAGAATAAAATTAGGACCTGTTGATCTGTTCAATTTCCCATGACTGCACGTGTCCATGTCTTTATGAAGTAAAGGATCTGTGTTTTCGAGGCATAGCGACAAGTATGGAAGTCGCCGTCATCGATAACAACCGAGAGGGTTCCACTGACTCCGCACCAAAATGATTTCATCCGCATACCATGGACTTCATCAAGCTCTGTCCAACACCTTCAATTCAACCCTTCACACAAGGAATAGCTTCTCCGTGGAGCTAGAGCTTGAAATTTGCTTTCTGCGAGCGCTGTATCTCACCATCATCCCGTTTTTCGGGGTGGTCATTACGAATACTAAGGGAAAATGAATACCTTGAGGAAGTGCTTCTGCCGACCCACTGCGTCACGATACTCGCATCCCTGGACCGAGATCCTTGAGATGTGCGGATACTTTTATCACCGGTATATCCTACACTCATTCAATACGTTGTGGATGCAAGTTTTGCTAATTCTCGGAGTGGTTCAAAAGAGGGCCGGAAGGTCTGAAAGTGTGAACGCTAAACCGCGGTGGAAAGTCGGCCGGGGGGTGGTTGAGGCACATTGAAGCTTATGCGCAGTGAAAACCACTTCAGACCTGGCCCGGTCTGATTGAACCTGATGGCATCGATGAGACTGTCATCAGACTTGGCCGCATGTCGGTTGCACTTCTCTCTTTCTACCTCTGTTCTCGTCACACTCTATCGAACTTCATCGCACTTATCCTGTATGCTTTAAGATCTCATTAATATGATTACTTTTTGCCTTGCCAAACATGACATCGCGTCCCATTGTGTCCCCATTGCACCCTATTGCACCAACACAGTATAGGTTCACTCCGCTCAAAATCATCAAAGTCTCATTCTTGTGCCGTCGACTCTGCTTCCCCCACACACCGCCTGCCACGGAATACATCTCTGGCTATAATAAGATTGATGAAACACGGCTGTTGGGCTGGCAAGTCGAGACGTCGACCGTATGGGATGGCGGTGCACAGGAATTTACCACATAAAGTACCATGACTCATGTGCGTATCATATAAAACTACCCGACACTAGCATAATACAACAGGACCCCGAAATATCCCCACAGAGGCTGCATCCCAAAATTGCCCAAATTTTCACGTTTTTGTCCAGACATGAGTGGTCCTCGGAGGTCCGTTTTTGTCCGGATTTCATCTGGCCTCCATTCAAAATTTCAGGATTCGTCCAGTTCTGGGGATCCAGCCCCTAAAAGCCCGAAAAAATCTCCAGAAATTCCAATAAAATAAAATAAAGCAGTATGGAGTTGTTATCAGTGTTGCAAAGCACAAGTATTTCAAGTAGTACAACTACAGTGGCATCCAAAAGTATTGTACCCTCACGTGACATTGTCAACATCATCCAAATATCAGATCAACACTATTTCATGTGGAAATTAGTTCTACAGGTAGCTACTCAAGTAGGGAATCATTGTATGGTAGTGGAATGACATGAATTAAAAAAGTGGAAATAAAATTACAAGTGAAGTAAGAAAAAGAACATGCATCTCTTTTGAACATAGCATATCCTGGAAGAAGATAAGAAGATTGTCAATGAAAAACAAGGGTGCTCACCTTGAAAACACCTAGTACCTAGTATTTCCACCCCGGTGTTATGGCTGAAACTGTTTTCAGCCATGAAAGCAATAACTGGATTATAATACATTCAAGTTTTATGGCTAGAATAACAGACTATAAACCCACACTAGAAGTGACCTCAGTACCTCACGAGGATCTATCCAGTAGTATAGTCTAGGCACCTAGATCAGGAAAACTGTACTGACTAGAAGCATCCATATGCCATTGATTCAGTACCATTATTGAAGTCAGGACTACATTATTGAAGAACATTCATCAATCACCTCCTTGCAAGGATCCTTTCTCATGTAAGTGACACTAAGGACTATCTTGGTTAATGGTATGCTTAGCTGCCACTATGGACCCAGAAACCTAGATCAGCTATGACCTCAGTAGGTGAAGTCCAAGTCAGAAGAGAGATCACCTAACTAGGGATCAATGTGTCATCTCAGTAGAAGTGATTCACAGACCTTGCAAGTGATTAATAAAAAACAACTCAGTAGCAGTCAGTGATTCTAATCAGCTTAGTGAGACAA
>JAEUWS010000431.1:0-25739 GCA_018524945.1 Podaxis sp. C-F-92630
ATCTTGGTGGCATTTTCTCTGATTCTACTTTGTTGAATACCTTAAGAAATTTATGGAATTTCTTAGGTACAGCCTTGATTGGGTCTGATTCCTTCTTCTTTCCTTCTAATTTGTTATAAAGGTCTTGAGAAGCATTGTGTTTGACATTTATTTCCTCAAATGAGTCATCTGAGTCATAGTCATTGGAGTCTTCATAAGTTAGCTGTTTGCAGACTTCTTTGCCATAGTTTTCCAACTTATTATTTATTTGGTTAACAGCATGATTTGTTAGAATTTCTATGAGATTGATTGTTTCAGAGTCTTCTTCTCTCCATTTAAGGGTTGCTTGTTCCCAATGTATATCAGGATTATGCTTCTTGAGCCATGTGATTCCTAAAAATAATGGTCTTGATCTGAGTTTTGTTATTTTTGGTGTAATCTCCATGACTTTTCCATTGATCTGGATCTTGAACTTTGTATAGTGTGAACATTTAAAGTTCAAGTTCTTTGATCTGTCAGCATTATAAATGTTGATTGTCTTTTGTAATAAATGTTTTAGAAGCTTGAGCTTCTTTTTTTTTTTTTTTTTAAATCCAAGTTTATTGCACTAGTAAACTAATACAAAAGGGTGTGCGATAGCAGTCCCAAGACTGAAACTAGAAAAGAAAAGAAGAGGAAACAAAGATAAGAGATGGAAATAGAAGAGAGCAAGAGAAGATGGAGCTAGCTATGAGGCAAGCTACTTAGATATAAAGATGACCTTTCAGTGAACTTCCAGGGCTCCATGAAGTTGAAGTCGTTCTCGTCTAGAGAGACGATGGGTGTTGAATTCATCAAGGGTGACTGGCCCTTGAGGGATTTGATTAGTGAATGCAAATGCCGAGGGATTGTCATGGAGAAAGTTGAGTAACCAGAACATATTATTCCAGTCACCATAGGGGCAATGGTAGTTTGGACATTCATGGAGTGTGTGGTCACAAGACTCAAGTGTCTTGCTGTCACATGTACAAGAGGTGATAAAGTGCCCTGGGAAGAAGTGCTGCCTGAAAGCGCCAATGGGGGCATAATTGGTGACACAACAAGTGAAGTGTGCACATAAATTGACATCGGCACCCATGGAATATTTCATCCAAGAGCTGCCATTGGCATATGTCAGTTTGATAGGTGTCATTGAAGTGGAGTTGAGAGGTAGCCAATTATGACCACAGTATTTAGAGTTTGACATGAGAATGTTCCACTTGTCAAGACATAAATTGGTGTAGTGTTTCCATACATATCCAAGTGATGTGCAGAAGGGTGCACATTTGTTGTTGTGAATGCAGATAGAGGTAACGAGATGGTGTGCTTGATGATGAACAGACCACTTTTCGGATGAGGGAATAGACCAGAAATCAATCTGGTTGAGCAGAGAGGATGAGAGCCAGTCTTTGACGATAGGAATGATGCAGATGGAGTCTGGATGAGCACTATGAGGGCCATAAGTGAAGAGTCTTTCAGCTGAAGAAATAGAATCAGTGAAGATGACAATTTTGTTACACTTTAAGGAAGACACAAAAGAAATAGAAGAAAATAGACTGAGATGTAGTGCATATGATTCAGCATCTGAAGATAAGACTTCTCCACAAGGGAGGACTTGAGAAGAAAGAATGTCTGTGGAAGAGGAATTGAAAACAAGATATGCTGATAAGGCAGAAAAGGAAGAAGAGGTAGGAACAGAACCATCAGTTGCTACTACTAAAGAGGATGAAGAAGAAAAAGCCTGGTCACAAGTGAGAGAAGCTAATTCTAAGTGTCGAGCATGGATGTTATCATCTGTGGGGGTAGGGATTTTGTGGAAGTTGATTTGTGAAGGGAAGTTGTCAATGATATGGGAGCCAGGTTTGACTGAGGGATGGAGGAGGTGGAATGAGTCCAAGATGAGTTGAGCATCAGAGACGAAGTCTAACACTGTAGATTGAGTTTTGGTTTCATGAGCATGAATATGATCAATGTCGCATGTAAGGATTTTGAGACCATGGTTTTGTGGTAGAGTGTGATAGCAGAATGAACAGCACTTGGCAAGTTTGAAGAGATGGAGGTGGATGGGGATGAGGCTGGCAATGGCCTCAATCCCACCCAAGGGAGTGGTGCAGAAGGTGCCAGTGATCCATAAGGCAGCTGATCTTTGCATTTTTTGAAGTTGCTTGATAAGGCCCCAGTAGTGACCATGCCAGTTGAACCATAGGCAGAATCCATATGTAGCAATGGAAACTACACATGAGTGATAGAGGAGTTATTTGTTCTTTGGGGAAAGTCTGCAAATAGAATTGCCAAGAATTCTCATGCACTTGACAGTGGAGAGGGCCTTGGTGGAATAAAAGTGGACATGTTCTTTGAATGTCAGTGACCAATTGAACCAAAAACCCAAGTAGCAAAGGAGGGGTTTGGGGTGAATATTGATGGGTTGGAACCCTCTGGGATGGATGCACACTGGAGGATTTGGTTCAGTGGATGGTTGGTTAGAGAAGTGAAAGGCTTCTGTCTTGTTGTGTTCAAGAAGGAGACCCATCGAGGAGAGGAAATGTTCAATATCTCGGTAGATATTGCCTAGAATGAAGGCGTTAGTAAAAAAGGATTCAGATTGTACAAGAATAAGTCCATCATCAACAAAGGAGATAATTTTACAAGAATGAGACTTTGCAAAATGATGAATCAAGGGTGAAAGAAAAAGAGAAGTAAGGATAGGGGAGAGGGCAGATCCTTGGCCTACACCTACTGAAGCAGGGAAGGATGGGGAGAGGTTATTGTTCCATGAATATGTAGTAGACCTGTTTGAAAGGTAGCTAGAGAAAAAGGAGACAACACAATTGGGAAAACCATGTTGACAAAGAATAGAAGTAAGTAAAGAATGATTAATAGATGGAAGAAATTGTGCTACATCAAAAGCGAGAACACTAGATTTGAGATTTCTCTTCCATCCATCTCTGATACAGTGGGTGACAAAGACACCTGCATCTTTGGTCAATCATTGGATGATGCCACTGAATTGGAGTGGGTGGACAAGGTTAAGTGAAGCAGCTTCAACTGCATGTGTTTAGAGAGCATTTTCTCAATGAGTTTGCTGAGTGTGTTTAGGAGGATGATAGGGTGAAACATCTTCAGTGAGTTGTAGTGTGGTTTGTTTGGTTTAGGGATAATAACCAAAGTGGATGTTTTGAAGTAATCAGGCCAATAGGAGAGCTTGACACAGTTGGAAGTGAAGTTGATGAAGTCATTTCTAAATTTAGAATGTGACATCATGGATTTGATATGGGCCCATGACAAATGGTCTGGGCCTGGGGTAGAGGTGTTGGAGCATGGTTTAAGTGCATCCCATAGCTCCTGATGAGAGAATGATTCAAATGAACATGTGGGTTGAGGGGGCAGGTGTGATATGACGTTTCCAATGTTGACAGATCGGTTGGAAGCCGAGTTGTATGTTGAATGTAGGGTGTTCCATAGTGAGTCAAGGTCATTGCATGGTTGGCCTTGAAATGAAATGGTTTCTGTTGGGGGAAGAGAGCGTTTGCCAACCCAGGACATAAGGTCTCAGGGGCATTTCTTTTCGTTGGAAATTTCCTGGATTTTGTTGTTGAAATACTCGCATTTGGCTTGTTGGTAGATCATCAGAAAGATTTCCAATTAGTTTTGGATTTGTTGGCACGGAAAGTCTTAATTGCTTCAGAGCAAGACTTGTTCCACCATGGTTTCGACCATTTGCCTAAGCAAATGGGGATGGCGTGATTATTCCACTCTTGTGTGATGAGGTGGAGTTGATTTGCGTAGGCCTGAAGGTCATCTTGGGATGAAAAGGAGGGGTTTATTGCCTCTACTTGGATGATGATGTTTGTAAGGAAAGATGTTTCTTTGTCCGAATCCTTGGGTATGGTAAGTTTGATTCGAGATGAAGGTGGTTGGGGATTTAATGGGATATTGATGGACAGAGGAATATGATCTGATTTGACGTTTAGGTCGTGTTGGATTTGATGAGTGGGGGCATTATGGTGTTCAATCATGAAGATGAGGTCGATGGTAGTGGTGCCCTTGGTAGGATTGTCAGGGATGTGAGTGAACAATTCCTTGGCAGGGTTGTTAGGAGATGATAGAGTTAAGCCTAGAGTGTTCATGGCTTCGGTTAGACGATCTGCTCGAGCAGAATAGTGGGAAGTATGAAGGTCCCATTCAGGGGACCGAGTATTGAAATCACCTCCAGTGCAAGTGATAGAGGAAGGAATGTTGGGAATACATAGTTCTAAATATGAAAGAGAAGAGTCGTTTTTGGAATCGAAATAAGAATTGAGGATGTAGAACTTGGTAGGAAGTGAAATCGATATAAGTTGGAAATCAGGGGAATTAACAATGTTAGTTTCGGATCTCAGAAGTAAATGGCTGATAGAGATATTAGCATAAGAAATAGTATGTGCATTGAGATTGTTATTAAGAAGAGGAATCCAATTCTTACTTATAGGGGGTCCATCTAAAGGTTCTCCTTCAGAGTTTTTAGTGGACAGAATGTTGCAAATGAAACCCAAAGGGGGTTCTTGTAAACAGAGAAAGTGAAAATGTTTGTAATCAGGAGAATTTAGAAGCATAGAAACAGTTTCTCAGTTCTTCTGAACATTATAAAATAAAACAGAAATACTGGAAAGAAATTCAGACATTTATGGCACATGAATTAAAATCATGTCAGTTTTTCTCCAACTTGAGCTCCTGGATTTTGTTGGTGATCCAGACATGGTTGAATCTGTGGCAGAAAAAGGAGCACTTCTCACTGTTGACTAAATGGTCTTTGGAGTCACATGACAAGCATTTGAAGGAATCAATATGAGGGCAGACCTCAATATTGGTGGGAGTAGGGTCACATGGGTTGGGGCCAGTTTTGCCACAGCAGCAGTAGCCATCATGGTGGTGGTTGTCAGTGTGGTGAGGATCACCACAGATGGAGCAGCAGGGGTTACAGGCTTTGCATAGATGAGTTGGGTGACCCCAGCACCAACACCTAGTGCAAAGTGGACTTGCAGTGCACATGTTTGCTCTGTGGAAAGTGCATACATGATTATCAATAAGAATCATGTGATTGATGAGGAGTTTGGCATGTGTGGCCAATTGTGAGTCCCAAAGGTCAGAAAAGAGAGATGCAGAATTGGAGTGTGGAGAGACTCTGCAGAATCTCGGTTTACTGACTATGTGGGTGAGAATATCATGGTATTCAGTAGCCATGATAGTGTCGAAGAAGTCATCTGTGGTGTGGGGGGTTCCATCCACTTTGAAGTATGGAATGTTCATGAGTTTGATGAATGATTTAGACATTGGTAGAGCCAGGGCTACTGAGTTGCGGATTTCTGGGGAGGCAAAAATGGACCTATTGGAGTCCATGATGTCTTTCTTAACTATGACAAGTTCTTTGTCAGAGGCTACCCTATTGGTATTAAGCCAGAGGGTGCACTCAGTGATCCTTGCAGATTCGACTCAGAGGAGGAATCCCTTTTGATAGAGAGCATTGTTACAACTGCGAACAATGAGGTCAAGGGAGGTGAGGATTGATGGTTTAAAAACATCATTGAAGGGGACAACAATGTTTTTGTGGGAAGGGCCCTGAGTGGCTTTGGGCTTGTTGGAGGGGCGGGGGGAGGGGGGGCAGGGCTTTGGTTCTGGGATTTAATATTGCCAGAGGACTTAAGGAAGTTGATGATGTCAATTGGTGACATATTAGGAAATTGGTTTTGAAGAGCTGCATATTTTTGAAGCTCATCAGGGGAGAGGGAAGAAGCAGAAGCGGCTCTGGCATATGATGCTCTTTGTGTCAAAGGGGTGGGTGTGTTAGACCTGGGTTTGGTCTTATAGTTCAGGGGGGGAGGAGGAGTGAGGGATGGGAGGGAAGGGGGGATAGCCTTAGGAGGGTGTGATGGAACAACAATAGGCTTATGCTGAGGAGGAGCAGCTATTGGTTTACGAGGAGTGTGGCAGCAATGAGTGACTGTGGACCAGCTATGATTATCAGTGGGACCTTTAGTCTCCACTGAGTGGGTTGGACCAATAGTCTCACCCTTGGAGAGATCACTGATCTCCTCCAGTTTGGAAAGTGGTTGGGAGGGAGGTGCCATGTCAATATCTTTATTTGAAGATGAAGACTCACTGGGTTTATTAGCCAGCTGAACCTTGCTTACTTCTATTGCTTTCTTAAGATCTTCGTCAAATCGAACAGATGACGAAGGGGTTTTGGACACTTGAGATTTAGAAGGTGTGGAAGGGGGAGGGGCGGGGCGTTTGTCCCACCTGCGTTGGTTGTGGGTACCTGTGGAGAGAGGAGTGGGAGTTGGAGAGGGAATGGATTTGGTGGTTTCCTGGGTATTAAGGTTCGGTAAGGGGGGAGGGAATTGTAGTGAGATGAAGTTATGAAGAGTGACTTGCATCCCGTTGTATGGTACTAAAGCGTTCATGAGATTTGAACTCTTGGAGATGGTTGAGAGTAGATGGAGGAGTCAGATGGGAAGGGAATTTGGAGTTTCTTGGGTGTTTTCAACGGCGGTGTTGAGGCCGGAGTTAATGAAATCAAAGAGAATGTCGATGATTTCGAGGCAAAATTTTGATTGGGAGGTGGAGTGGGTGTCAACCTCGAATAGGGAATCAATGATGCCATTTTTGATGGCTGACTCATTGGTTCTGCGGGATGCCTTGCCTTGGTCAGGAGGCGGAGAGGAGAAGGTGGGGATAGTTGGGAGGGGATCCGTGGGTTGGGATTCATCCCAAGCAGCACTTGGGGTAGGAGGAACAAAGCCGTAAGAGGTGGCAATTTGTTGAGCTTCAGTAGGAGCCCTGTGTGATGATGGAGCAATTTCAGGAGACATAATGTTTCGGTCTTCCTGAGGATTAGGTGCAATGGAGGGGTGGAGCGATTTGGCAGTGCTGTGGCTATCACTGGAATCACTGCTGGAATTGTCTTCGTCACTATGAGTGACAGAAGCTGCATCATCGTCATCCTGGAGTCGCATTGCTTTAGTAAGAGTAGCCATGTGAGTGTCGGTTGAAATGGAACATTTAGTGCCGATGGAAGGGGTGGGAGAAGGGAGGTGGCGGAGGCTGTACTCCTCTTTGTCGAGCTCTTTGAATGGTCCTTGGGAAGGAGATCGAGGGAGGGTTGGGGCGGGAGTGGCCCCGGGCACTAAACTAGCCGATGAGCGACGAGTGCGCAATGAACGAATACTACGAGCGGGTTTCTTGAAAACACCAAGGAGGCCGCTAGACTCTTTGGTTTCAGGCATTTGTAGGTCGGGTTATGTATTCCTTTGTGCTACGAGTAACCGGCCACTGAGATGATGGTAGTGGTTACTGGAAAAGGAAGGTGATCCCATTGGTTGTTTAAGTCCCTCTTCTCACCAGCATGCAACCATCTGACACCAAATTCACCATCCCAAGAAACTCTGAGGAAGAAGCCTCTTTTCTCTCCAACATCACTTCCTGTTTTGAACATCTCCACCCATCTTTTCTTTCAACTGATGATATCCAGTCCTATGCTAACAATCTACTCTCCATTCTTAATGATGAGTGGAATTGACATGCTATCCCCATCCACATTGGCTGTTGGTCTAAACCCTGGTGGAATAAATCTTGTTCTACTGCCATATGCAACTTCCACAATCATAAAACTGGAAGACTTTTTGTCAAATTACTCATAAAGCAAAACATGAGTACTTTGACAACAAAATCTCTCAAGAGAAGAGATGCCCCTGGGACCTCATGTCTTGGATCAGCAAACATTCTCTCCCCCCCACTGAAACCATCTTGTATCAAGGCTGACCATGCAACAACCTCCCTTCCCTCTGGAATGCCCTTAATTCCACATATAACACTGCTTCTGAATGCCCTGTTATCATCAATGAAATCATCCAACACATCCCCCCTCAACCATCAAGACAATTTGAACCATTTTCTTCTTAGGAACTCTGAGATGCCCTTAAGCCCTGCACCAATTCTTCTACCCCTGGCTCTGACCATCTCTCTTGGGCTCATGTCAAATCCCTCATGTCACATGCTAAATTCCACAGTGACTTCATCCTATTTGCTTCCAAATGCATTGAACTCTCCTTTTGGCTGGACTACTTCAAATCATCCATGTCAGTCATCATCTCTAAACCAAACAAACCTCACTATACCACTCCCAAGATGTTCTGTCTGATCATCCTTCTCAACACCTTGGGCAAACTTATTGAGAAGATGCTATCAAAGCAAATGCAATTTGAAGTGTCCTCCCTCAACCTTGTCCACCCCCTTCAGTTTGGCAGTCTCATCCAATGCTCCACTGAAGACATGGGTATATGTGTCACCCATCATATACATGATGGATGGAAACATAATCTAAAATCTAGTGTACTCACTTTTGATGTAGCACAATTTTTCCCTTCCATTAACCACTCTCTTCTTACTTTGATTCTTTCATGACATGGCTTTCTGGATTGTGTAGTTTCTTTCTTCTCTCACTACCTCTCAAACAGATCTACCACTTATTCATGGAACAGCAAACATTCCCCTCCTTTCCCTTCTTCAGTAGGCATAGGCCAGGGTTCTGCTCTCTCCCCTATCCTTACCTCTATCTTTCTTTTCCCTTCATTGGTAGCAGCTCATTGGATTATTTTACCAATGACTGTAGCCATGCATATGGATTATGCAATCCAAACTGGATAGTCCCATAGCTTATAATAATCCAGATTTCTGTGGATTAATCATGATTATTTATCATTATCTATATAAGCAGGACTAAGTCAAAATAATATGGCACCATAGGGGATTGAACTCCAGTCCACAGAGACAAGTAACCTAAAATGGCAAGACTCTTTCACAAGAGCTATACCACTAGGCTACAGGACCTTAATATATCTTTATCAACTAGATACCTATATGCAGCCTCTGGCCTCAAGGAATAAGTAAGTTAACAAAAATTCCTGATGCATATAGGTGCCCATGCAACAGATTTGTTGATATACTTGTATGGGAACATTGCTTCAGTGACAACTCCTCAAAAATGCACAATTTTAGTTAAATACTAATTATCCAAAGTTTTTATTTCATTCCTGTTATTTTTCTTTTGCTGGGGACCATGGAGGGTGCCAGCCAAAGAGGTATATATATATAAATGTTTGCTTGGCTAGTAAGGTGTAGTTGCTTAGTGGTATAATTGTATGGGCCTATGTTGAAGTTGTCCCTATGGACTAGAGTTCAATTCCTTTTAGTGTCATTTTATTTTGATGTGATCTTGCATTATGAAATAATCATGACTAAATTGGGCAATTACCATATTATAGCCCATAGTAGTGTATTGTTATGATACATGGTATCTATTTGGATAATCCAAATTGGATTGCATAATCATTATGTACAGCTACAGTTGTGCCAGGATAATCCTGGCTTTTGCCATCCCTGTCCCCTTTACTATTTAAATTTTCTGACTCTCCAAGATGTAAACTTATCTCTTTCATTGATGATGGACTCATTCTTGTACAGTCCAAATCATTTCACACTAATGCTGTTGTTTTAGGACAAATCTACTGAGAAATTGAAAGATTTCTCACCTCAATGGGTCTTGCTCTTGAACATGACAAGACTGAGGCCTACCATTTCTCCAATTGACCCTCAATCAAACCCAATCCCCCCATTCATATACACCCTTTACACTCTGAGCCAGTTACTATCCACCCTAAGCTATTCCTATAATATCTCAGCTTCTGGTTTGACTGATCTCTCACATTCAAGGAACATGTTCATTTCTATTCTACAAAAGCCCTTTCCACAGTCAAATGCATGCAACTACTTGGCAATTCCATACACAGTCTCTCCCCCAAAAACAAGAGGCTTCTCTACCATTCATGTGTCATACCTATTGCCACCTATAGTTTTTGACTGTGGTTCAACTGCCATGGCTGTTACTGTGGACTCATCAAGTCCCTCCAGAAAATGCAATGTGCTGCTGCCCTGTAGATTATGGGTGCTTTCCACACTACCCCCTCAGGAGGAATTGAGGCCATCACTGGCCACTGGCCTCATCCCCATCCAACTCCATCTCTTTAAACTCACCAAGAGATGTTCTTTCTGCTTCCACAGCCTTCCCAATAACCATGGCCTTAAGCAACTCACTCATGACATCAATGTCATTCAGGCCTGTGATTCCAAAACATGACCTCCAGCATTAGACCCCATTTTTTTTTTTTTAACCCAATTTTATTGCACTAGATAAACTAATACAAAAGGGTGCGCAATAGCAGTCCCAAGACCAAAACTAGGAAAAAGAAAAGGAAAGAGAAAAATGAAACAGAAGAGAGTAGGGATGAGGGGAGCTAGTTACGAGGCAAGCTGTATATAAAATAAAGCTCTTCAGTGAACATCCGGAGCTCCATGTAGTTGAAGCCACTCTCATCTAGAGAGTTGGCGAGTGTTGAATTTGTCAAGGGTGACTGGGCCTTGGGGAATCTGGTTGGCAAATGTGAATGCTGGTGGATTGTCACAAAGGAAATTAAGTAACCAAAACATGTTATTTTGGTCACTGTATGGGCAGTGGTAGTTTGGGCATTCATAGAGAATGTGGTCACAAGATTTGAGCATCTTGCCATTGCACATGCATGAGGTGATATAGTGCCCTGGAAAGAAGTGCTGTCAGAAAGTGCCAATGGGGGTGTGGTTGGTAATGCATCGGGTGAAACGCCCACACAAGTTGAGATCAGAGCCCATGGAATACTTCATCCATGATCCTCCATTGGTGTATGTTGGTTTGATGGGTGTCATTGAAGTAGAGTTGAGTTGTAGCCAGTTGTGGCCATGATATTTAGTGTTGTTCATAAGAGAGCTCCACTTGTCGAGACACGAGTTGGTGTAATGTTTTTGAACATAGCCAAGAGATGTTTGGATGGGTGCGCATTTGTTATTATGGATGCAAATGGATGTTGCGAGGTGATGAGCTTGGTGATGGACAGACCACTTAGCAGAGGAGGGGATAGACCAGAAATCAATCTGGTTGAGAGGGGATGAGGCTAGCCAGTCAGTGACGATAGGAATGAGGCATATGGAGTCTGGGTGAGCACTGTGAGGGCCATAAGTGAAAAGTCTTTCAGCCAAAAGAATAGAATCAGTAAAGACAACGATTTTGTTACACTTTAGAGAGGAGGCAAGAGGGATAGAAGAAAAGAGGCTGAGACATATAGCATAAGATTCAGCATCTGAAGATAAAACTTCTCTGCAAGGGAGGACTTGAGAGGAGAGGATGTCTGTGGAAGAGGAATTGAAAACTAAGTATGCCGATAGAGCAGAGAAAGAAGAGGAAACAGGAATGGAACCATCAGTCACTACTACTAGAGAGGAAGGAGAAGAAAAGGCTTGGTCACGAATGAGAGAAGCTATTTCTAAATGTTGGGCATGGACGTTGTCATCAGAGGGGGTGGGGATTTTATGGAAGTTAATTTATGAAGGAAATTTGTCCGTAATACAGGAGCCAGGTTTGACCATGGGAAGGAGGAGGTGGAGGGAGTCAGAAATGAGTTGAGTGTTAGAGACGAAATCTAATGCAGTGGATCAAGTTTTGGATTCATGAGCTTGGATGTGATCAATGTCACGAGTGAGGATTTTGAGACCGTGATTGGGTGGTAGGGTATGGTAGTGGAATGAACATCACTTGGCAAGTTTAAAGAGGTGGAGGTGGATGGGGATGAGACCAGTGATGGCCTCAATTCCACCTGAGGGAGTGGTGTGGAAAGTGCCAGTGATCCATAGGGCAGCTGATCTTTGCATCTTTTGGAGTTGTTTGATGAGGCCGTGGTAGCACCCATGATGGTTAAACCATAGGCAGAATCCATATGTAGCTATGGGAACTACACACGAATGATAGAGGAGTCGTTTGTTCTTTGGGGAAAGTCCACAGATAGAGTTGCCAAGGATCCTCATGCACTTGATGGTGGAAAGGGCCTTGGTGGAATAAAAGCGGACATGCTCTTTGAATGTCAGTGATTGGTTGAACCAGAAACCCGAGTAGCAAAGGAAGGGTTTGGGGTGGATATTGATAGGTTGGGATCCTATGGATGGATGCACACTGGAGGGTTTGGTTCAATGGATGGTTGATTGGAGAAGTGAAAGGCTTCTGTCTTGTCATGTTCAAGAAGGAGGCCCATCATAGAAAGGAAATGTTCAATTTCCTGGTAGATATTGCCTAAAATGAAAGCGTTAGTAAAGAAGGATTTGGATTGTACAAGGATAAGTCCATCACCAACAAAGGAGATAATTTTACAGGAATGAGACTTCACAAAACAATGAATCAGAGGAGAGAGAAAAAGAGAAGTAAGAATAGGGGAGAGGGCAGAGCCTTGGCCTACACCTACTGAAGTGGAGAAAGATGGGGAAAGATTATTGTTCCATGAATATGTGGTAAATCTGTCTGAAAGGTAACTAGAAAAGAAGGAGACGACACAATCAGGAAAACCGTGGCAATGAAGAATAGAAGTAAGTAAAGCATGATTAACAGAAGGGAAAAATTGTGCTACATCGAAAGCGAGGACACTGGATTTTAGATTTCTCTTCCATCCATCTCTGATATGGTGGGTGACGAAAACGCCTGCATCTTCAGTCGAGTGTTGAATGATGCCACCAAATTGGAGTGGGTGGACGAGGTCAAGAGATGCCACTTCGAATTGCATGCATCTAGAAAGCATTTTCTCAATGAGTTTGCCAAGTATGTTTAAGAGGACAATAGGGCAGAACATTTTTGGTGAGTTGTAGTGAGGTTTGTTTGGTTTAGGGATGATAACCAAAGTGGATGATTTAAAGTAGGCTGGCCAATAGGAGAGCTTGATGCAGCTGGAAGTGAAATTGATGAAGTCATTTCTAAATTTAGAATGTGACATCATGGATTTGATATGGGCCCATGACAAATGGTCTGGGCCTGGGGTAGAGGTATTGGAGCATGGTTTAAGGGTGTCCCATAACTCCTGATGAGAGAATGATTCGAATGAACGTGTCAGCTGAGGGGGTAGGTGTGATGTGACGTTTTCAATATTGATGGGTCGGTTGGAGGCCGAGTTATATGTTGAGTGTAGGGCATTCCATAGTGAGTCAAGGGCATTGCACAGTTGGCCTTGAAATGAAATGGTTTCCATTGGGGGAGGAGAGCACTTTCCAACCCAGGACATAAGGTCCCAGGGGCATTTCTTTTCATTGGAAATTTCCTGGATTTTGTTGTCGAAGTACTCGCGTTTGGCTTGTCGTGTAGTTCGACGAAAGGATTTCCAATTAGACTTGGATTTGTTGGAACGGAAGGTTTTGATTGTCTCGGAACAGGACTTGTTCCACCATGGTTTCAACCACTTGCCTAAGTGAATGGGGATGGCGTGATTATTCCACTCTTGTGTGATGATGAGGTGGAGTTGATCTGTGAAGGCCTGGAGGTCATCTTGGGAGGAGAAGGAGGGATTTATGGCTTTGGCTCTGGTGATGATGTTTGTGAGGAATGATGTTTCTTTATCCGAGTCTTTGGGTATGGTGAATTTGATTTGAGAGGAAGGCAGTTGAGGATTCAATGGGATATTGATGGATAGAGGAACATGATCTGATTTGATGACTAGGTCATGTCGGATTTGATGAGTGGGGGAATTGTGGTGTTCGATCACGAAGATGAGGTTGATGGTGGTGGTGCCCTTGGTAGGATCGTCGGGGATATGAGTGAACAGTTCATCGATGGGGTTGTTAGGACTCAATAGAGTTAAGCCTAGAGTGTTCATGGCTTCGGTTAGACAATCTGCTTGGGTGGAGTGGTGGGAAGTATGAAGGTCCCATTCGGGGGACCTAGTGTTGAAATCACCCCCAGCGCAGGCAATGGAGGTGGGAATATTAGGGACGCATGATTCTAAGTATGTAAGGGAAGAGTCATTTTCCGAATCGAAGTAAGAATTGAGAACGTAAAATTTTCCAGGGAGTGAAAGTGATATAAGTTGAAAATCAGGGGAATTAACAATGTTAGTCTCGGATCTCGGAAGTAAATGGCCAATAGAAACATTAGCATAAGAGATAGTATGAGCATTGTGATTATTATTAAGAAGAGGAATCCAATTCTTACTGATAGGGGGTCCATTTAAAGGTTCTCCTTCAGAGTCTTTAGTGGACAGAATGTTACGAACAAACCCTAGGGGGGGTTCTTGTAAGCAAAGAAGGTGAAAATGTTTGTAATCAGGAGAGTTCAAAAGCGTTGAAACTCTTTCTCGGTTCTTTTGAACGTTATAAAATAAAACAGAAATGTTAGAAAGAAGTTCAGACATTTACAGCATGTGAGTTGAAATCACATCGGTTTTTCTCCGACTTGAGCTCCTGGATCTTGTTAGAAATCCAGACGTGATCAAATCTGTGGCAGAAGAATGGGCACTTCTCGCTGTTGACTAGGTGGTCTTTGGAGTCGCATGACAGGCATTTGAAGGACTCAATGTGAGGGCAAACCTCGATATTGGCGGGGGTAGGATCACGTGGGTTAGGGCTGGTTTTGCCATGGCAGTAACTGTCACGGCGGTGGTTGTCGGAGTGGTGGGGGTCACCACAAATGGAGCAATGGGGGTTGCAGGCTTTGCATAGGTGAGTGGGGTGACCCCAGTGCCAGCACCTGGTGCAAAGTGGACTGGTGGTGTGCATGTTTGCTCTGCAGAATGTACATACACGATTTTCAATAAGAATCGTGTGGTTAATGAGGAGTTTCGCACATGTGGTCGACTGCGAATCCCAGAGGTCAAAGAAAAGGAAAGCAGAGTCAGAGTGTGGGGAGACTCTGCAAAACCTCAGTTTACCAATTATGTGGGAGAGAGTATCATGGTATTCAGTAGCCATGATAGTGTCGAAGAAGTCATCTGCAGTGTGAGGGGTTCCATCCGCTTGGAAGTATGGGATGTTGGTGAGTTTGATAAATGATTTGGACATCATAGTAGGGCCCGGGGCTACCGAGTCGCGGGGAGGCAAAGACAGATCTGTTGGAGTCTGTGATGCCTTTTTTGACTATGACGAGTTCTTTGTCAGATGCAACTCTATTGGTGTTAAGCCAGAGAGTGCACTCAGTGATTTTAGCAGATTCGACTTGAAGGAGGAATCCCTTTTGATAGAGAGCATTGTTACAGTTATGAACAACGAGGTCGAGGGAGGTGAGGATTGATGGTTTGAAAACATTGTTGAAAGGGACAACAATGTTTTTTTGGGAAGGGCCCTGAGTGGCTTTGGGCTTGTTGGAGGGGCAGGGAGGGGGGGAAGGGCTTTGGTTCTGGGATTTGATATCACCAGAGGACCTAAGGAAATTGATGATGTTGACTGGCAACATATTAGGAAATTGGTTTTGAAGAGCTGTGTATTTTTGGAGCTCATCAGGGGAAAAGGAAGAAGCAGAAGTAGCTTTGGCATAAGAGGCCCTTTGGGTCGAAGGGGTGGGTGCATTAGACCTGGGTTTGGTCTTGTAGTTCGGAGGGGGAGGGGGAGTGGAGGATGGGAGGGAAGGGGGAGTGGCCTTAGGAGGGTGAGTGGGAGCAACAATAGGCTTATGCTGAGGTGGAGCAGCTATTGGTTTGTGAGGAGCATGACAACAGGTGACCATGGACCAGCTATGATTATCAGTGGGACCCTTAGTCTCCACTGAGTGGGTTGGACTGGACCATTAGTCTCGCCCTTAGAGGGATCAATGATCTCCTCCGGTTTGGAAGGTGGGTGGGGGGGAGGTGCCATGTCAATGTCTTTATTAGAGGATGAAGACTCACCAGGTTTGTTAGCCAGCTGAACCTTGCTTATTTCTAGTGTTTTCTTAAGGTCTTCATCAAAGCGAACGGATGATGAAGGGGTTTGAGATGACTGAGCTTTAGAAGGCATGGGAGGGGGAGGGGCAGGGCGTTTGTCCCACCTGCATTGATTGCGAGTGCCTGTAGAAAGGGGGGTGGGAATTGGGGAGGGAGTGGGTTTGGTGGTGTCTTGCATATTAGGATTCAGTAAGGGGGGAGGGAATTGTAGTGAGATGTAGTTATGAAGAGTAACTTGCATCCCATTGTATGGTACTAGAGCATTCATGAGATTTGAACTCTTGGAGATGGTTGAGAATAGATGGAGGAGTCGGATAGGAAGGGAATTTGGGGTTTCTTGGGTGTTGTCAATGGCGGTGTTGAGGCCGGAGTTGATGAAATCAAAGAGAATATTGATGACTTCAAGGCAGAACTTGGACTGAGAGGTAGAGTGGGTGTTGACCTCGAATAGAGAATCAATGATGCCATCTTTGATGGCTGACTCATCAGTTCTGCAGGATGCCTCACCTTGGTTGGGAGGTGGAGAGGAGAAAGTGGGGATAGTTGGGAGGGGATCTGTGGGTTGGGATTTGTCCCAAGCAGCACCTGGGGTAGGAGGAACAAAGCCATATGAGGTGGCAATTTGTTGAGCTTCAGTAGGAGCTCTGTGTGATGATGGGGCGATTTCAGGAGACATAATATTTTGGTCTTCCTGGGGGTTGGGTGCAATGGAAGGATGGAGCGATTTAGCTGTGCTATGGCTATCGCTGGAGTTGTCTTCGTCACTGTGAGCGACAGAGGCTGCATCATCGTCGTCTTGGAGTCACATTGCTTTAGTAAGAGTAGCTATGCGAGTGTCGGTTGAAATGGAGTGTTTAGTGCCGATAGAAGGAGTGGGAGAAGGGAGACGGCAGAGGCTGTACTCTTCTTTGTTGAGCTCTTTGAATGGTCCTTGGGAAGGAGAGCGAGGGAGGGTTGGGGCAGGAGTGGCCCCGGGCGCTAAGCTGGCTGATGAGTGGTGGGGCGCAAAGAACAAAGGCTATGAGCAGGTTTTTTGACAAAACCAAAGAGACTGCTAGATTCTTTGGATTCAGACATCTGTAGTATTAGTTGTGTATTCCTTTATGCTATGAGTAACCGACCACTGAGACGATGGTAGTGGTTACTGGAAAAGGAAGGTGGCATTGGACCCCATTCCCAATGCCCAGCTTGTACCTGACAACTTCTCCCTCCTCAACCAGGTTGCTAAACCAGCATCTCACATCTTGGACAAATTTAGCAACTGGATCAACTTTCACAAAATCCCTACTCCCATGGACAACAATGTCCATTCTATCCACCTCCAATTAGCCTCCTCCACCTGCAACGAGGCATTTCACTCTTCCTCCTCTTTAGTCATAGCTACTGATAAGATATTCTCTCTTCTTGCCTTCCCCCATGTGGTGAGGTTCTTTCTTCTGATACTGAATCATACACTCTTCAACTCAGACTCTTTTCCTCTATTGCTCTTGCTTCTTCTTGTAGTTGTAACAAAATCATTATCTTTACAGACTCCATATCATCTGCTGAACACTTATTTTCTTATGGCCCTCACAGTGCCCATTCAGACTCCATCCAAGTCACTCCCCTCATCTACAATTGGCTCATTTCCTCCCCTCTTAACCAGATTGACTTCTGGTCCATCCCATCATCCTCCAAGTGGTCTGTTCACCACCAAGTGCACTGCCTCACTACATCTATTTACATCCCCAACAACAGATGCACACCATACCACACATCACTTGGCTATGTATGCAAACACTACACTGACAAGTGCCTCAATCTTTGGAACCAGTGGATGACTAATCCAAAATACTGTGGCCACAATTGGCTTCAACTCCACTCCACCTCTCAGCACCCATCTCCCCTACTTATGCCAATGGCAGCTCATGGCTGAAATATTCCATGGGTGCTGACCTCAATTTATGTGTGTGCTTCACCAGATGCATCACCAATCACACACCCATTGGTGCTTTTTGACAATGCTTCTTCCCAGGGAACTATATCACTACCTGCACATGTGATGGCAAGATGCTTGAGTCTCATGATCACATCCTCTTCAAATGCCCCAAATACCATTGCCCCTATGGTGACCAGAACAACATGTTCTGGCTACTTAACTTCTTATGTGACAACCCAACAGCATTCTCCTTTGCCAACCAACTCATCTAAGGCCCCATCACCTTGGATGAATTTAATACATGATGTCTCTCCCAACAAGAGTGACTTCAACTCCATGGAGCCCCAGATGTGCACTGAAAGGCCTTCCTTATACATTTAGCTTGCCTTGTAGCTAGCTTCCCTATGCCTCCTCCTCTTCTTTTCTTTTCATTCTCTCTTTCTCTACTCTTTTTCTTCTAGTTTCAGTCTTGGGACTGCTATCATGTGCCCTTTTGTAGTAGGTAGATCTTGCTGCAATAAACTTGGATTTAAAAAAAAAAAAAAAAAAAAAAAAAACATCACCATCACATCACTCTGGGTGGGGGGTGGCAGAGGAGGGTTAGGGGCAGATGCTTTGTCAGCCATTCCATGGAATGGCTTGTGTTTGATGCATGGTTTACAAGCATCAATCAAGAGGGTGGTAATACTGCCTGGAGGGGGAATACACCATGCAGAAGGGGGAGTGCAGTTGACAAATATATTCTTTGTCTCCATGACTGAGATGAGGTCACAGAGGGCAGCAAAAAGGTGGGGATCTGGGCCATTAAAGGTCTTCAGGCCTAACATCATTGAAACTGTGTGACAAGTCTATGAGGACTTCAGACACAGAGGAAGGCTCTTCATTGTTGTCCACAACCTTGGAGGGAGTGGGAATAGATGGAAGAGCAGAGGGAGCAGCCTTAGGAGTGGTCTGCTCATTGGGGGGGATTAGGTGGGAAGGGGAACAGGGAGATTGAGTTCCATGTTGGAGGAGGAGGGAGAAGACTGGACTGAAAGTCTTGGTGTGGAGAACTCCAAGTGGCTGCACCACTCCCTCCAGTGGGATTGAGGCCATTGCTGGTCTTATTCCCATCCAACTACACCTTTTCAAGCTCACAAAGCAATGCTCCTTCCACTACCACACCCTCCCCAATAATTACAGGTTAAAACAACTCACACATGACATTGACATCATCCAAGCCCAAAACTCCAAACTTTGCTCTTCAGTGCTAGATTTCATCTCTTACACCCAACTCATTTCTCCCTCCTACACCCCTCTGCCAAACTGGGATCTTGTATTGTGGATAAATTCAATAACCAAATTACTTTCCACAAAATCCCCACCCCCACTGACAACAACATCTGTGCTCATCACCTCCAAATGGCTTTGTCCACTCGTGATTTAGCCTTCAAGTCTCCCTCTTCTCTCATAGTAGCTACAGATGGTTCTGTTCCCTCATCTTCATCTTTTTCTGCATTGTCTGCTTATTTAGTTTTCAACTCCTCTCACATTGACATTCTTTCATCTCAAGTTCTGCCTTGCAGCAAAGTTTTATCTTCAGATGCTGAATCATATGCCTTACATCTAGGACTTTTCTCTTCCATTTCTCTTGCCTCTTCCCTTAAATGTAACAAAATTGTTGTATTTACAGACTCTATCTCTTCAGCTGATCACTTACTTTCTTACAGCCCCCACAGTGCTTACCCTGACTCCATCCACATCACTCCACTCCTTGAAGATTGGCTTGCCTCTTCTCCCTCCAATCAGATTCATTTCTGGTCTATTCCCTCATCTGCCAAATGGTCTGTTCACCACCAGGCTCACTGTCTCGCCATGCCTATTTGCATCTGCAACAATAAATGTACACCCTACTGCACTTCCCTTGGCTATGTCCACAAACACTACACAGACAAGTGTCTTCACTATTGGAATCAGTGGATGTCCAACCCCAAATACCACAGCCACAACTGGCTACAACTTCAATCCACCTCCCAGACACCTATTGTCCTGATATATGCCAACAGCAGCTCATGGATGAAATACTCCATGGGCACTGACCTCAATCTATGTGCATGCTTCACTCACTGCATCACCAACCATGCCCCTATCAGCACTTTCTGCCAGCAGTTCTTCCCAGGGCACTTCATCAACACATGTACATGTGAGACACTCAAGTCTTGAGACCATATACTTCATGAATGCCCCAATTATCATCACCCTTATGGTGACCAGAATAACATGTTCTGGTTACTCAATTTCTTATGCAATAACCCCTCAGTGTTCTCTTTCACTAATCAACTCATCCAAGGCCCCATCACCTTGGAAGACTACAACATGCAACACCTATCACATCAGGAGCAACTGCAACTTCATGGAGCTCTGGATGTTCATTGAAATGGCTTTACTATCTAAGTAGCTTGCCTCATAGCTAGCTCCATTCTCCCTCCCCCCTTCTCCTTCTTTCCATTTTTTCTTTCTTTTTCCTTTCCCTAGTTTCAGCCTTGGGACTGCTATCATGCACCCATTTGTATTAGCTAGTCTGATGCAATAAACTTGGAGTTAAAAAAAAAAAAAGAGAACTCCAAGTGGACAGTAAGTCTCACTGTGGAGGAATTGTGGACAGAATGTCTCACAAGTGGAGAGGAAGGGGGTGAGGGGTTCCACAATCCTCTGTAAGGGGGTGGTTGCCAATAGCCAGTGGGCATGTTTAACAATGAACTCAGAACCAGTTGAGTTTGAGGGGTCTTGGGGACCTCAGAGAGATTAAGGGGCTGGAATTTATTCTTACAGCAGCCCATAGTATGCTAGAAACCAACATGAACAACTTGATAAGAATTGATGGTGGTGGTTAGAGGGAAAGGAAAGATGATGACAACATGGATCTGGTAGCTAATGAGCTTATCTTCCCACTTCATTAGTGCTTCTAAGATTGCTAGTGTTTCAAGTTCATGTACAGCATAGTTCTGCTGTGCAGGAGCGAACTTCTTGAACATGAATCTGGCTGTGCAGCAGTCTGCCCAGGTGGGTCCTTGTCCATACATTGCTCTGATGCCTGTCTTTGAGGTATCACAGATGATCCATATAGGTTCTCCAGTTCTGGGGTCTATTGGTTTGACAATGGGGGTCTTCTCACAGATCCTCTTCACCATGTCAAAGCAATGCTGGTGAAGGGTCTCCAATGGAACAGGGTTCCATTCTGGGTGATTGTGAGCAGTGGCCCAGTGTATGCAGATATGTCTAGCAAAAAGTTTGCCAGGTAGTTGATGAGTCCAACAAATCATTGGATGTCAGTGTAGTTTCTGGGAGTGTGCCACTCCCAAATACAAGTCTGTTTGTCCTCATCTGGATGGATGCCTTGGTTGTCAATGATATGACTAAGGCAGTCAATGCAATCTGCATACAGATTGCATTTTGATTGCTAGACATATAGTTTGTGTTCACACACTCATTCAAACACAAGCTGTAGATGATCTTCATGTTCATCTATTGAGTCAGAGAAAATGAAGATGTCATTAAGGTATATATGTACACATATACTTATGACATTGTGAAATACAGTGGTCATCAACTGCTGAAAGGTTGCAAGGGCATTGCAATTCCCCTGCTGCATTATGTTGCTGACATACATGCCAGCAATTGTGGCAAATCCAGTTTTGTCTATGTCTTCCAGACATACTCAGACTTGTTCATAAGCATCAGTGAGATTGATCTTGGATCAATATTGTGCTTGAGCAACATCTTCTTGAATGTTGCCTTGGTCTGGCAATGGCATGGCATTCTTGACAGTATTTTTGTTTCATTGTTGTGCATTGATGATGGTTTGTAATTAACCATCTTTCTTTGGGATGCACAGCAATGGTGCTGCTTGGGAGACATGTTGTGGTTCCCACCATTTGGCATTCACATAGTAGTTGAGTTTCTGGTGAAACTCCCCACATAGGGATTGTGGGCATCTAGGAGTGAAGTAATTATACTTCTTACTCTCATCAATGAGATTTATTTTGTGATTTACTTCATGAAATGGGGGAAGTTCATCTGGAGGACCATGCATTATGTCCTCAAATTCATTGAACCACTGCTGGTGCAGAGTCAGTATGTCTTTTTTGGAGTACTGACCTTGTCACTCAGGGTGGTGATCCCTCTTTTTGGTGTTGATACAGGCATTTCAGATTCATGTTTTTGCATTGTCTTCCACTGGAAGACAAGTGATAAGCATACTGCAGAGTTGATCTTGTGTCCAATGTACCCTGGTAAACTCCTGGGTTTTGACTATGTCATTGAGATTGGGTTGTGTAAACCCAGTCAATGTTGGTAGTTCATCCCCAGGACAATGCATTTCCCATATACTGCAGACCATGGCATTCCATTCTGTGGACATACAAGGGTCATAGTATCACTCAAACATTGGGTTCTGAGTGGGTCTATTTATTAAACAAGATTCATGTCTTGTTTTTTGTGGTCTATGAGGGACATTTTGTCCCTCTTGGTTTGGTGGAGGAGGTATTTTCTTCTTTGGTTTGTGTATCTTGGACAAGACCTTGTGCTCTTCTTGACCCATGTCCACCCTTTGAGAGTTCATGGAACTCTTGACTTTTCTAGGAGATGATGACTATCATGGGGTAATGTTTCCCCCTGAGTGCTTTGTTTGTTGTCTTGGATTTCTTCTATGGATGTTTGACAGATGTTATCCCATTGAGCATCTTCTGCAAGTCAACTGGCTTTGTTCTTGTGTTGGTCACATGGTAGTGATGCAGGCAAGTGTCTGATTTGCCAGCAAAGTTTGCCACAGTGATAGTTTTGTTTCCTATTCTGACTTCATTCTTGATGAAGTCAAGGATGACATTGTTGGTACACATGAATGGCATACTGATTATCATGTCATTGTAGAGGGTAAAATTAAGTAGTAGTTACAGAAATGATGAAATGCAGCTAAGTAGCTACTACTGTCCTCAGGTGAGTTCTGGGAGACAATGAACAGAAGGTAGAGGAATTGGGAGTGGTGCAAAAGTGAAATAGGGCTCAATGGAATGTTCACAAGCTTGAAACAATGGTCTCTATAACAGCAGTGCCCTTTACACACAGTGTTATCAGAGAAGAACTCTAAGACTGACTAACTTTACTGACTTGGACTAACTTAAACTGAACTAGACTACTCTTTTTCCTTTAGAACAGCCAACTCAAAATGCTCTCTTAGCACCAGGTGGTCAGTTCAACATAAGTAGCTACCTCACTAGCTGAGTGCAGATAACTGAGAAGTCTTTTCTTTTTAAGTCTCTTAAGCTTTTCTGGGGTTCTAGGTGTCTTATAGTTTGTCTTTTATTGGCCTATGACTGAATAAACACTTAAACTCACTCTTGGCACTTAGAATTGAGAGGTCAATCCCTTATGCACTGCTGGGAGCAGGTTCCTTGCCTGTCCAGCCCATACCTGGGGGTTTATATATTTTAGGTGAAATACAAACTAGGAAAGTACAAAATCACATGCTACCTGTTTTCTAGAATGCTTGGGACCATATGGGAAGTCGATAATATCTTTTGAGATAAGTCTGGGCCTTAAAACTCAGGTACATCTTGTCTTGTGGGCTCCAAGACCACATGGTTAGCAGGCCTGGGCTTAGATAATTAATTTTTAAGGGTGCTCTCTGTCATCCACCACATGGTTCCTTTATTTCAGAGGTCTGGACCAAAGTAGCTACTAAGCAGCTGAGGCATATTCTTGGTCCAGAGATATTCCAGGACCATTCCTTGTGTTTTCTTTATCCTGCAGAGCTAACTGGTCACTCTGATGCATTTAGACATGTGAATTCTTGTGCTCCAGGGTTTTTCCTGAGTGGTAGGTACTCTGCTGCCATCTGATCCCCTGGGATTTTTCCATCTTTTCTGTAGGGTAGAGATGTCCTATCTGTAGTCTGATAAGTAGCCAGTATAGCCACTTTATCATTATTGTGAACAGAGCAGGTTATAAGCCTGAGATCAAGACTGCCACTCTGAGAATAGACTGAAACTGGTGTCTGAACTGTAGGAAAATCATGCAGTACAGTTTTCCTGCATAGGAAGTGTCCCTCTGGTTCACAGATGTAAGTCTGGAGTACTAGATAACCAGTCTTGCCAGCTTCTCTGGTTGACCTTGGGCTTACTCCATTGTAGCAGAGTAGCTACTTCTATTTTAGGTATGTTTCTTTCCTTTTTCAGTAATTGGAGAGGGTCTGCTTAATTTACTATGTTACTTTCATAGTCTAAATGACCAAAATTGTTTGAATTTGCCCCCATTTTCATTTAGGGTGTATCATCATAGCAATTGAAGTTTGCTACATCTACATATGTACAAGTGCATATGTTTCTGATGACAATATGTACTGTCACTCCATATTTGACAGTGGATTGACTGCCCACTGTCCCCAGTTGTAATGTGTAGGGTCTAATAATTCATTGACCCTGATGCCTGCTACTTGTGCAAAAGTGGGAGTAATGCTGGTAGTTGTACTACCTGAGTCCCACAATGTCCAAGTGTCAATACTGTTGATGCTGATGAGGGTTGCAAGACATTGTTTCTTGCTGAGGGAGGCTTGTGGTTGAAGGATTTTATCCTTCTCTTTATGGAGGATGACATGACATACCCTCACCTTGTGGTCTGGTTTCTCACTGGATTCAACAGTGAGTGCATCAATGACATCAAAGTCATCATAGCCTCTGTCCCCAGTGTCTTCTGTGTCACCAATCATGGTGGCAAAATTGTATTCATCCTCAACATCAGATCTGTAGTCTGATTTGATGACTTCAACTTGTACTAGTTTGTCTCCATTTGACAAACTGGATTCTGGTTCTTCTTGGACCTCAGTGTTATCATCTGAGGTTGAATTTTGTTCAATTTCTTCAGCTTCTTGCTGAAGGACTTCTTCATTGTTCACTGGAATGACTGTATGTGCAGCTTGTACATAGCTACATTGCTTCCCTTTCTCTGGGCAGTCATGTGCCCAGTGGCCATGCTTTTCACATTTGTAACAAGGCCCTTTCTCTGTGGCCTTGTTCTCTTGGATCTGCCTCACAGGTACCTTGTTCTGTACCTGTGGTTTGAATTGGGTTCTGTGTTTGTGTTGTCAAGGTGGAGGCCTTGACAATTGCTTTAGTGGAATGGCATTCAGAGATCACCTTAGCTCATGAGCAGGAATGTGATCCTGTCCTGCAGATATGTGACAAGGGACCCATGCAGTCCTCATTCTTGGTTCAGCTGTGGCAGGTTTCTTTGAGAAGCCTGTGGATGGTTTGTGTGATTGAGAGGGTTTCAGAACCCTTTCAAAGAAGGTGCTACTTTGCATCCAATTCACATAATTGGCTGCATGTGCTATGAAGTCTTCAAGTTGATTCATTTCAGGCAATAGACCTCAGTCAAACATGAGGAAGTGCCTCATGGTTTGCAAAAGACCTTCCAGGAAAGTCTCAATGAGAGAGTAGTCATCTGGATGTACAGCCATATCTTGGGAGTATCCCAAGATGGCATCATAGTAATGCTGAATCCCTTTCTTGGGATTGTATCTAACTCCTTTGAGACTTTCACAAGCCTCATGCATTGATGTCAGTCTGATAAATCTGTCATAGAGTACTGTTATGACACTCTTGAAATTCTAATCATATTTACTATGATCTATGCTAAGTACATGGCAAACAAACATTTCTTTCACCTCTCCAACAAGATAGTATTGGAGGGTGAGGATTCATAAACAATCCATGGTGGGGTTCTGTCCTCCTAACCCCTTCATGGTGAAGTTGGTGCAGAGACTTGTCACAAAGGATAACAAGTAGCTGAATCAGTGACTTCCACCATACAGTTCCAAGCTCTTGTCTGTAGGGAGCTTGTTCAACAAAGGTTTATAACCTTTGGGGTATTCAATTGGTTGTGTGAGGTATTGGTTGATCATTCAATGTAAATGATCATACATGAGGTTGTTGTAGCTCTGGATGGATGGCCATATGGTCGAGGGGTTTGGATGTAGGCTTAATTCCTGCCAGACCTTTCAG
>JAEUWS010000430.1:0-25530 GCA_018524945.1 Podaxis sp. C-F-92630
CCTCCCTCACACGACGAACAAGAAAGGCGTCTTCTCATTCTATATGCAACAGAAACGGGAAATGCACAAGATGTTGCAGATCGGGTCGCTCGCACAGCGAGGAATCTGCAGTTTCGGAGTCAGGTCCTCAGTGTCGACTGCTATTCTCTCGTGCGCAACTTTTCCTCCTCCTAAGACATCCGCTATTTTCCTGATTCAAAAGTGTTATTTTAGGAAAACCTTATCATGGAAGAGCTCGTGGTTTTCGTCGTGTCGACGACCGGGTCAGGCGTCGAGCCGCGTTCCATGACACCCCTTTGGAATATGTTGCTCTCCGCGCGTCTGCCAACAGACCTTTTTGAGGACATAGCATTCGCTGTATTTGGTCTCGGGGATACCTCATACGAGAAGTTCTGTTGGCCTGCGAAGCTGCTGTCGAAGCGGTTAAAGAGCTTGGGTGCTACGGAGATATGTGAACGAGGAGAAGGTGATGAACAACATCCTCTTGGGTGAGTTTTCGGCCGATAGCTGGAGGGTCACGGTCTGACTGTGTTTAACTGCAGGATAGATGGAGCCTTGGAACCGTGGTTGGGCACGCTCTCCGATACGATACTTAGACTATATCCGCTCCCTGACGGAGCACCAATTGCATCAGCCTCCAAGGTTCCTCTGCCTCGAGTGATTTTACAGCGGGATAGAGAGCCGAATAAATCGGAGCCTGCCCATCTCCTGGGTTCTATCGCTGCGACCGTGACTGCCAATACAAGGGTGACCGCACGGGATTGGTTCCAGGATGTCCGTCACTTGGAGTTCCAACTGGACGAGGACGTTGAGTGAGCGCTCTTTGTCCTCTCTTATGTGCAAACCGCTAATAGAACTTCAGCTATCTACCAGGAGATATTGCCGTGATCCACCCTCTGGCGGCTGCGGATGAGGTTGAAGAGTTTCTGGCTACAATGGGTTGGGAGAATGTAGCCGATGAGCCTTTGTCCATCAAAGAGAGGCTTGAAGGTGAGCACTGAAGCTCAAGCCAGTCGTAGTCCGTGCTTAACGGCGTTAGATCAAAGCCTCCCTGCTTCACTACCGAAGACATTCACACTCAGAACCCTCTTTACTCGCTATCTTGACTTTAATGCCGTCCCCAGGCGAACATTTTTTCAATATCTTAGAGATTTTACATCGGACGATCTGGAACGAGAGAAATTAGAAGAGTTCCTCTCCAAGGAAGGAGCCGTAAGTTGGTCGTGCCTTTAATGTATGCAAGTCGCTGACGCACTCTAGGATGAACTGTATGATTATTGCTATCGCGTTAAACGAACCGTAAAGGAAATCTTGGCCGAATTCCGACATGTTTCGATACCCAAGGACTATATATTCGATGTTTTCCCGTTCTTGAGGCCTCGTCAATTCTCCATCGCTAGTTCAGCGAAGGTGAGCCCATGTGAAGCGTTCCTCTAGATTTCTCTGAATTCTCCTTGAATAGAAACATCCGTGCCAGGTGCATCTCTGCGTGGCCATTGTAAAATACCGTACAAAACTCAAGATTCCACGGAGAGGCGTTTGTACAAGTTACTTATCATCACTGGAACTAGGTATTTCTTGCCGTGATTGGATGTATTCCGTCTAAGCCATGTGAGCCAGGAAGTAAATTGGATATTGAGATCCAGAAAGGCTTGATACGCTTGCCATCTTCTATTAATACACCCATCATCTGCGTTGGTCCTGGGACTGGTATTGCGCCTATGCGAGCCATCATCGAGGAGCGATTGTACCTTGGTTCACAGAGTGCGTAATTTACCTCTGCGTCAACCCTGCAACTGACAGCTGATAAATGACACAGGTAACACCTTGTACTTTGGTTGTCGCTCCGCAACTAAGGATGAACACTATGCCCATGAGTGGCAAACATATGCCGAGGAACGCGGTTTAGCGTACCGCGTGGCTTATTCTCGTGACGTACCCGAAGGTGTGAAGCGGATCTATGTGCAAGACCTCATTGAGGAGGATGCCTATAGAATATGGAGGTTGATAGAGGATGAGAGGGCCTGGGTTTATATTTCTGGGTACGATTTTCTTGTTAGTCGATCATAAGCGGCTGCTGATTCTAAGGTATTGGAATAGGTCATCAAATAGGATGCCAGCTGGGGTTAAGGCTGCCCTTGCAAAGGCTGTGGAGAAGGAGGGAGGATATTCGGAGGAAGATGCGAAGAAGTATGTCGAGGGTATGGTACGTGAAGGTAGACTGATTGAGGAGTGCTGGAGTTAGTGGATATGGAGATATCTGTTACCTAATGTCACATACCGGCGGATTGGTCTACGTGGATCTTTAGGAAGACAGATAGACCTCTGTTCTGGGCCTTGTTGTGTTCCGCCATTTCGACGGATTCATGTAGGGCACTTAATCATGTGACGTCACGCGTTCCCCTGGCCTCGCGTCTTTTTCGATGTCAGCTCTCACAGTCTAAAGTACTTCCCTTGGGTCCACCCTTCCTTGTCAAGCTCATCTAATTCATCTCCATGCCGAAACTCAAACTATCAAGTGCTCAGCAAGCCGCAAAGGCAATGGAGAAGGCACTTCTTTACTATGACAGAGGTGTAATTCTTGTCAACAAACCTACTGACATGGTTTGTCAAATGTCCTATGGTGCATCAGCCAAGGTACGTTACTACTCCGAAACGGTGGTGCTTGTCACTAACTTTATAACAGTACGAGAAGTTCAATGTCCTCCTGAAAGGTACGCGGTTCTCCACATAGGGCCTGTCCATACCCGAAATCAAACCAGGTATACGACGCCACCTTAACATGCTCAAGCCCCCATGTCCGGTGCACCGTTTGGACAAGGTAAGCACCCTAGCCTTATCTCTGGGCCAAACCAGCTCTCATTATCCTTCCAGGACACGACAGGTGCCCTACTTCTTGCTCGTACGCCTGTCTGGGCCAGAAAATTACAGCAACAGTTCCTTGATCGCACAATCAACAAAACTTACCTAGCATTGGTTCACGGAGGACATGAGAGATTCCCTCAAACTTCTGGTGTCATCGAGGCTCGGCTCTCGGAGAAGGATGGCCGCGTCCACCTTGACCCCGAAGGGAAGGAGACAAAAACAGAGTGGGAGGTGTTAGGGTCTTCAGTGCGTCTACTTGTGCCCTTATCCCGGTTCCTTGGCTCATTTCCTCTCTTTCCAGCCGAGGGTGCCACTCAGCCTCCTACGGCTCAAGCTCCACACAGGTCACAAGCACCAGCTGCGCGTGCACTTAGCCAAATGCCTCAAGGGTGAGTGAGTTGGTTCGTTGAACGCGACGTCACCTAACGTCAGAGCAGCGCCTATCCTCGGAGATAACTTGTATGCGAAGGAGGAATCGAGAAAGGGGATTAACGGGGTTATTACTGTACCAAGGAAAATGATGTTTTTGCACGCCGCTGAAATATCCTTATGGGTACGAGCGCCTTTACTTCCCCGCATTCGCTGACGCTCATTTGAGTTTCTAGCGCTGGTCTAAAACCGGTCCCTACAAGCGCTACATACAGAGTTTCCGCGTACCAGTGCCTACAAAATTCCAAGTCATAGTTCGGGACGCCAAGATACCTGTAGACCGAAAATTCCTACAAGGAGAAATGTTCCTTGACGGCGAACCGTGGCACAATCCCAACCACCTGTATGAGGAAGAAGAAACATGTTGGGTATCGCCTAAATTACTGCCCAAGGTGCCAAAAACGCCAAAACCGGAACCTGGTACTGTACAAAAATCCTGACTTAATGATGATGATTTCTTGTTAATAAATAAACGCCGTGTCCCGCGTCTCATAGATCTCCCCTCAACTCCCGAAAGATGTCTATGAAGTTATGAAGATATAAATATGTGGAATGAACGCATAAAAGATTGGATTGGTGATTCGTCCTTGAGAAGTTTAATGGTGGTGCGTGCTATGGTTATTCGAGGTCGGGGCTTGTTGTGTTTGCTGGTTGTTTTTAACGCTCATGCTCAGCGCTTGACCAACCCCAACTGCGATAGCACCGATCGCATGGGCAGCACCAGATGCGAGAGCCGCACCACCTGCACCCGCGCTGATAGCAGGGATGGCAGGTATCGAGCCAACGGTGATAAGGATGGCGCTCAATACACTCATGGCCTTGGGGTGTTCGCTTGTAATGAAGTCGAGCGCATTGCATGCGTTCAGAAGCCACACGGGAGCTTGTGTTGTGTTTACGACTGTATTGACGACCTGATTAACTATCTATGACGAGTGAATCGAGATTGGGGCTTACCTTCACTATTATTGTTGCCATTTGAACTGGTTCCGGGGCTGTGGATCTCGATGGCCTGGGCAGTTTGTGATCTGGGCGGACTTCCTTGGCGAGAATGGGAACGGAGGGCAATCGTGGTATCGGAGTTGGATTTCGGCGGAGGGGGAGGGCGATGGGCATGTGTCTCGTCCTTGCTGTGTTCTATGAAGGACGAGAAGAACTCTGTTGCTGAGCGTCTGGTGGGACAACGTGGGCGTGACGAGTTGTTAGAAGAGGAGGAAGAGGACTCGGCGTTCGTCGTGTCTGAGACCGAGTTCTTCCTGCTGGGCCAGAAACTAGGACGCGAGGATTCCTTCTTCGCGGGTTCAGACTCGGGTTCTGCAGTCAGAGCAGCTTCGGAGCCATCCTTCTTGCGTGTGAACCAGAGTCCGGCGGACTTGGTAGAGAATTTGATTGTCTGGGTCTCATCTTTGTCGATGTTCCCTGTGCATTGGATGAGGTCAGTACGCGGGTTGACGTGGGGTAGGGGAGAGAGGTGACTCACAGCCCATATTCATGACTGCGATGCGGAATTTCTTCCATGTCCAACGGTACTTGCCGCCGTGGACCTTGCGGATGACCTCCTTGAGTTCATCTAGCCTGTGGAAGGAAACTGGGCGTTAGACTGCCGGATTTGGATCGGAAACTCATATCGACTTACCTCGCTCTTGCCTTAGGTCCCATGAAATGTTGTGCCACCTTGTACCAGTACTCCTCTGGTACACCTCGTTGGATGGATCCTTCCTTGATTTTGTCTAGCCATTCTTCTACTGGCGGGTCCTTCTTCGGATTACCAGTGAAAACGGGACCGTCCTTCCACTCCTCGAAAATGGGCTGAAGATCGAATTGTTTGATTTTGAACGCATCGAGCATTGTGGTTCGCTGTAATCAAGTAGGATAGGGGACGGAAGAATACAAGCACGCAGGGGTAGAATGCGAGTTTTGGGAAGCTTGTGTGTAAATGTGGGGATGAAGTACTGGCGGGGCAAGGCAGTCAAGCTATATAAGTTTTAAGACTCAATCCCCTTTGTTCATTTATGTTCTTTTTACCTTACGCCTCGTTGAGGGTGCGCGGTTTCACGCCAATATCGCCGATCCGTGGAACATATCCAACGGTTCGGCTGAGTTACTTGTCTCGTGAGACTTGAGTAAAGAAGGAAAGGGAGGCGACGTGAACACGCCGAGATGCTTACACACCTAGCAAGTTTACATACTTCAATTTACAATCCCGGTTTCCGACCTAGGCTGTGTTAGTGCTTACTCGATTGCTTCCCGTTCGGAATTTCGTTACATACAGTAGCGGAGGTGGATGGTTCGGGCGGAGTTTTCTGGAATCGACGCCGAAACGCGGATTGGGAAATGAATTATGGAGACAGGGTGGATGGAGGATGTCAACTGAGGTATGAAGGGCACGTTGCATCAAGGAACGATGCTACACGTTTCGAGGTTGATCGATGGTCACCTTTGGAGGACTGCGTGCTGGTGCATCTCCACACTAGGTTGCTCGTAGGTTGCTTGAGAGGTGGCTGTCGCCTCGCTGGTGCGCCGGTGTCGTGACGGAGGCCTCGAGTCCGCATCATATAGTTAGCTGGCGCTCGAACTCATTCAACCACGATGCAAGATAGAATCCTGGGCTTCTTGTATCAGTGGAGTGTTATCCAATCCCGAGTTATCGGAAAGCCCTGGGCTGGGGTTGATATGGTTAAGTTCCGCGGTTGAGTTGTCTTCCCGAGATACAGGTAAAGGGAAATCTGAAATGGGTTGTAGGGAGAAAGTGGCTGAACTTCGGAGGAATTGAAGATAACATATAGGGCGCAGCAGAACATGGCGAATGTAAAGAACTTAGCAGGATCGACGCCGTGCGGAGTGCCACTGGGAATTCATGTGAATGGAAGATACGGTGGAAACTGGTATTCATCCCTATTCATCCCCAGTATTTCACTGTTCATGCGTGTATTCTCCAGACCTGCAGATGTGGGTGTGGCACAAAAATAGGGGATACTCAATTGCCGCGCAAGTAAGCACTGATACATTGAATACAAGGCCAGGTATATCGGTCTGCATGATCTGCTGCGCAACAATCAAGAACACGAGCAAATTTGACGGGACAGTCTGCCTACTCACGACGTCCTTCAGTCTTGCTTAATTCACCGTCTCCGAATGCATTCGAATGGAATCATAGGGTTCACCGCTCGACGTCCCGTGGTAGGCTTTCATATGTGGCGTAAGAGGGCTTGAAGCTGACGGTAGTGAGATAGTATGGAAGCCTATAAGAGAGGGAGCTGACGGTATAGATGACCTAAACTCAAGGTATTGTGTATTGTGCGCAGGCATTCCGGTAATTACGCAAGGGTTTAGAGAACCAGTGCTTGCTTTATCCTAATGCTAAGAATGGTGAGTGCACACATCCGAACTTTGAGCGAACTGAGCATTGCAGCATTTATCCACCGGTGTTCCGAGAGGGGACCCCGTTCGGATGCACTGCCCGGGTGATCGCTGTGATCGAGTTGCGTGATTCTCCCGCTGGCGTAGCGAGTTATTCGGCCCAGGGTTGATACGATGTTTCTCCACATGTATGTCGATCTTTGGAGAAGCAAAATGCTCATGGCCGATCGTTAAGCAGATGTGAAATACAAGAAAGCTCATGGAGGAGATAGGCTAGAAAAAAAAAAGCAAGATTGGTGGGAGATTGGCATCCAATGGCGGTAGCCAAGCAGATGGTCTTCGGGTTCGCGTTCCACGTGAGAGCACACCCGCAATCCAATGGGGACGGAGCGGCGGTTTTCACGAGGTATAGGACGTAGAAAACTCGCTTGTTACTTCTCAGGGAGCTTTGCAGGACACAGACCAGTGCGTTCGTCATCGATGATAGTATGCATCAGAGTTATTCTCGGTTTTCTACCAGGGCCTTCCAGGTAGAAGCTCCAATTAGAAAGAGACACTTATTTACAGTTCAGCGGAGGTCAACCCTCAGGCCTCAGGCTTCAGAGTCGACGTCATAGGTTTCGCACTGGCCACGATACATTAGACTTGCCAACGACCGATGCCTAGAGTCGAGTTTAGTGGGATGAGTCATCTCTGGGAGATGCCGGAAAGCGATAAGAAGCAGAGCCAAACAAAGAATGAGTCTTTGAATTGAATAGTCATCATCGCAGCCAGCGCTCCGCTCTGAGTCTGCGCAAACCGCCCTTCACTCGGTCGCTCCTCCCAGTTTTATGCTCAGTAGGCCCAACAAAGTTACCCAGAAGGACTCTCATACCCAAGAATCTGTTGCGCAATCTACCCCAAGCACTGAAACCCAATATGGCACCCATCACCACCCGCTGCGCCTCCTGCTTGATATCCCTGCCGAAATCCTCACAGGAATCACCTCTCATCTTGACCCGCCTTCCCTGCAAAACCTCGGTTTGGTCAACAAACGTCTCTATGACCACATAAAGGACGATGCCATTTGGCATCGCGCCTTCGTGCAACAGTTCCTCGGAATTGATTTCCAAAGCGAACTACATGATTGTCACAAACGACTCCTCCTCAGGCGTGAGGCCAGGACGTGGAAACAGGAGTTCATAACACGCTTTAATCTTTGCAGGTGGGTCAGGATCTGTTTCGTTCGCTTCGGTGCACCACATTTCGTTTCGTGAAGTGGTTTCCACGCATATATCCTCAATGTCGACTGTATCCTAATGTGTTTTGTTCAGGAAATGGGCCTTGTCTCGCAGCACGACTATACGGCATATTCCAGTGCATTCCGCCATATCCTCCATGCACCTCATGCCCAGTCAATCCGCTTTACTCTGCGCTTCCACAGTCTATGGGATTGTTTCGCGTTCGTTGCCTCTGACCGGTAAAATTCTTCCCGGCTACATCAATCCCACTGGGCCTCGGGTTGGAATTGGTATCGGCAATCCCAACGTCGAGTTTGCCCCGAATGTCTCCACTTGCTTGCTTACATCGGACGGAGGGACAGTGAAAGTTTTGTGGGGCATTAGGAATGGCGAGGTCGCCATCACAGTTGCGAGCAAAGCTATCGACTTATCGCGGAGGGGTGTTAATTTTCAGCTGACGAGGTGTCTCATTGATGATGAGCATGAAGGTCCCGTTTTAGATGCCACGTGGGACGACAACGGACTTGCGGTAACAGGCGGGGCTGATGGGTGCATCAAACTTTGGGATACCCAGACTGTCAAGTGTCTCTGGACCTCGGGACGTCAGGATTGCGATCTTGTTACCGATCCAGTCATCAAAGTTGCTTCGGCCTTGGTGACTAAAGGGATCGTTGTAGGTTGTATGCGGAGCGGGAACATCATCGTGTTCAGGGGCTTCGACAAGCTTCGGAACCCAAACACCAAACTCGGAAAGGAATTAGATGTGTTGGGTACAGAGGACTCAATCGAGACCTTCACAATTCCATGCCTCGTCAGCTCGTCGACTCCTGAAATCCAGACCGTCGTATCCCTCTATATCGACAATAATTCACCCCCTTCTCATCCCACCCTACTCATTGCGTACGAAAACGATGCATATTTCTACAAGGTTTCTCTTAAACACGGCGAATCACATTTTCATACCGAATCTTTCGGTGACGCCTCCTTTGGTTCGATATCCTGCGTTTCCCCGTTCTTCGCAACAGGGCCGGACCAGTATAGCTTCGCCCTCGTTGGTGATCGCATTGGTTGCATCAGCGTCTACGATTGGCGAGGCAAGGACTCGGCCGAGGGTACAGCGAAAGGCGCTATCCCTCCTATTCGACGATTTGAGGCACACATCGATGGTTCCACTGTGACAGCCATCCATTGGAATGGAACTACTTTGATTACAGGCAGCATCAATGGCACAACGCATGTCTTTGACGGCCTCACATTCGAAAGTTTACGGAGTTTTACCAGCCCAACACCTAAATTCCGCGGACGTGGGCACGCACCACCAGTTGTTCCAAACGATGATGGGCGTGTTCGACAGATTCTTGTCAATCCTGATCAGGATGTCATGGTCGTGAGCGCGGGCAATGCAGTTCTAGCTTGGAAGGCGGGGCCGATCGGCAAGCATGCGAGTGGTGGCGTAAGGGGTCGTGTTCCGTTGAACAATGGTGGTCAAGGAAAGAAGAGGAGCAGCGGAGGAAAATGGTTGCGTAAGTCGGCAAACTTAGGTGAACTTTGGAGAGGCTTATTTAGCGTTTCGCAGACCAAGCTGAATTAAAGCAAAATATTGCTGAATCGCGACGCCTACTGGAACAAGAATCGAAGAAATCACGGGAGGCACACGGAAAAGCCAAGGAACACCAAGCTAGTCTCGATCAACTCGGACTCAGTGAGCAAGAAGCATTGGAATACGTTATGATGCTCAGCCGAGAGGAAAGTGCCCGAAACACTGGCACCGGTGGACCCAGCACCGCTCTTACTAATCCTTCAAACTGTCCTCCCTTTGGACAATCTGAGTTTCTCACAGGCCCGGAGTTCGCAGCAGCGCTTGAGGAAGGCGTGTTTGGTTGGGACACTGATGAGGTGTCCTCCGATTACAAGGGCTCTCAAAATTCGGAGAGTGATCCGATTCCGTTATCGGCTTCATCCTCCAACTCGTCCAGTTACGAAAACGATGGCGCGCACTCACACTCGTCACAAAGCATCTCTCCAGTTCCTTCTCTCAGCACCCATAATCACCTACATTTCCCTCCCATCAGTGTCAGCCCTACGCCAGTCAATACACCTGGGTTGGGATCCAATTCTTCCCTGAGAGCAAGTGTTAGCCCTCAGTCATCCGCCTGGAATACCCCTTTGAAGAGCCCTAGGGCTTCGCCGCCGAGGGTTCGTAGTGCTCCATCTGTGGGAGTGTCCCCAACGGGGCAAGGACGTATAGCGCCTCTCTCGTCTCAACCCATGAACGTTCGAGACGATTTCGATGACGACTTACGATTCGCTTTAGAGTTGAGCTTGGCTGAGGCGAGAAGCCGAGAAGATATCTAGACGGAAACTTTAGATAGACTTCAACAGACATCCTGACTGCATCTTCAACAGTATGCGTCCAAATGGACTTGTGTTATCAAGCCATCACCCCGCTGAACCATGCCTCCTGCGTATGGTTTCCATAGGCTTAGAACTTCTTTTCCTTGTATGGACCATGTCTTGATCCTTATTCCTTATCTATTTCCCCTTGGACATCCCCAATTGAAACTAATCCCTTCACATTCGAGTATTTCCGCGTCTATTATACAACTCTGCGATCTGTCATTGCGCGTACGATACTGCCGACACCAGCTACCTCCGTTAGCTATCATGTCGTGAGTAGGCCAACAAAAGAAGGTGGAGCGAATATAAACGTGCCTTCTCATGCCAGCCCAACAGAACGCTCCCGCTGATATCGCCCCAACCAGGCATGGCCATACCCTTATAGATATACTTCATCAATGTGTCTTGCGCGTCTGGAGATAGGGACTTGATCACTGGTGTGATTTCCGTTGCCTTGGTCGAGTTGAGGATGGTAAGAAGGGTAGAGAGCGTGATTTCCTTGATTAGATCGAGACTGAGCGCCTAGCCGATACTATGGAAGAGGGTGGGATCCGTACCTTGGCCTCGTCGACATTTGGTCCGTATGGCGCGTTTTCTAGAATTATTGCGAGGGCACCGGCGGTGTCGTTCCTGCAGGGAGCGTCACGAGCGATATTAAGTATGTGTGTATCAGGTCCATCGCGTTCTAAGGAATCCAAGGGGTCGAGGGGGTAACGTGAAGGGAAAAAGGAGGATTGAGGTCTAGAATAGAGAAGGGAACGTACTTTGCCAACGAGCTTCTCACAGCTGCCTGTCTTTGTCGCGCTTCCCCCAAAACTTCACCGGGATCTCTGGGATCGGCGTCGTAAAGGTCTTCGTCACCCAAGACCTCCTCGTCGTATTTGTCGATATCGATTTTACGGAACGAAGTCTCCATGTTTGTGTGTTTCAGGTGCTGAACCGGTTGTGATGGTTTCGGGAGTGAATTAGACTATGTTGACCGGGTTCTGTGACGTTGGCCTCAATAACATTGCTTGCTGCGTAGGTTGTGCGTTATGATAGCGATGTGATGCCGCTGATGGTATTTGGTCCTGCTTGGTATCGTCATCTTGTTGTCATGTTGTGATGGTGGGTGTTTGTGCCTGTGTGCTCTGTTCTTGGTACTTCCGATCACGCACCCATGGACTATCAACCACTATCAAGGTTCCTTGTTCACAAGTTGCTTAGCTCATGATTTGTGTCCCCATGCTCGGGCTCGGGCGAAGTCTCGAAGGGGTTTGGTGGCTCTCATGGTTCTGTACTCTAGTCTTGGCGGACTGACCTTCTGCGGTACGTAAATGTTAAATTGATGGGGTAAGTTGCGATCTGCCGCTCATGCGACTTGTTGTGATATTGGCGGGCTTCCTTTATGTGAAAGGTTGTAATAGAAAGGGAGGGCGTGGATGTCCTGCCGGAGTAGCAAACCCAGAACATGGCGCTTCCGGGATACGTATTTCTGTTGTTGCAGCTCATAGGCCTAAAGTAGAAGAAGAGGCAGTAATTGTTCTATTATTGTTTTATTGCCGGTCCACAATTCCCATACAAGCATCTGACCTTTCAACCACAGGAACTGGAATGGAGCTCTATCATAACCCGCCCAAGATGCAACGGCCTCTTTCACCAAACCGGGTGGACATCCCACACACATATACACACAGAAGTTTTGGCGTTCCTGAAAGTGATGCTTTGAAGGCTCAAGTTGGCTATAAAGGAAGCTCGCTGCGGCTATCCAGGTTCATGAGCCTGGTCGTAGGGAACCTCGGGTAAAAGCCCTAACATTCACCAATCAGCGTACCATGACACGGGGGCAGTGTGCATAGCATGCGAGAAGTCGGAAGCAGGGGGTATTACAAGCAAAGTTGGTGGGCGATGAATGTTGTGCAACCTCAACGTAATCGCAAGTCTTGCGGCCTTCCATCCCTCCCTCCCGCGATTAAGCAATGATATTGACGGTCCTTTATGTTCCACGCCTATTGTATAGTGCTAGCGGGCAATGAATGGACAGGTCGATCAGAAAAGATGCAAAAATACCCCTGTCGCTAGTCCAAATAGACCTTGCCGGACCTTGACAATCTGCCCTCATCATTACTTTCCGCCTTCCGAGATTTGGATTGCGTGACATTAATAGAGTGCTGGCAGGTGCTTGAATTGCCCTTTATCATTTGTCCGTGTTTGACGCTTCTGCTTCAAGGGGTAGGCAAAGCCACCAACAATCCTCACCTTCACCTTCCACCACGGACCCGTCGTCAAAGGTTTCTGACCGCTTTCAACTGCTGTGTTAACACCAAGAGATTCCGCTTCACAAGCTCGTCTAATGTCCGACTTTGGCTTTCATCGACCTGGCCCACTGGATCTGAAACTGATACGGTCGCCCAACGCCACAGAGTCTGTATTTCCGTTTGAAATATGGACTCTGGTGGATCGTTATATTCCATTGGAAACACGATTGGCCCTTTCATCCACTTGCAGACTGCTCAGACGTTTACTGCCCCCGAAATATGAGTGCATCACTCTCACTCTGATCGACTCTCCGATGGGCTTGGAGGACTACGCCAACCAGCGGCTTTTGCATAAAATCAGCTTCCACACATCTCCAAAGATCGCTCTCACAGTGAAATTCTGTCGCCTCAGTTTCCATACTCAGCGAGTTCCATCACTCCCCACATCCGCAGATCTCTGTACACCCTTATTTTCAGCGCTTGCGCAGTTCGAAAATTTAACGAACCTGGATTGCTTTCGCATCCTCTTCAATGAGCACCATGTACGGGTTATTAACTCACTCCCCCACCTCATCCGTGCCGAATTCACCGAATGCCAATGGGTGCATCGGCGCCATATCCCTTTTGAGGACCGTATGCGGCTCCACCACCTCCTCGTCGACCACGGGCCTAACAAGCACCGCTACAATTGGCTCTTCAACACCCACCCAAACCACTTGATATCTCTCGTCCTCACCTCCGGCATGCCAGCCGACTTTATCTCTGGCTTCCTCCCACCACTACCCAATCTCGAATCCCTCGAGATCAATGGCATAGCAATACTCCACCCGGAGTTCCCTGCGTTCTTGGGTTTGTGCCCTGGGTTGATAGAACTGAGAATCACCACGGATGGGCTCCTGCCATTCTACGTTCGTGCTGCTGACGATGTGATGGCTGTTATCCCAGAGGATTACATCCCCGATTTGAGGGTGTATGAAGGCCCGGCAAAGTTCCTTCCGGCTCTGACGAAAGGGCGACTAGTCACCCATGTGGGAGTGTATGCGTGTCCTATGTTTATGAGCACCTTTACACTTAGTGTGGCGTCGGCGTTCATGAAGCACCAGGTCCGGTCATTGAAAATCCGTGTTCCAAAGGTGACAACGCAGATGTTGGCTCTGATATCGCATTTCAAGGCCACGCTAGCGGTCGAGATTGTCGTGACCAATGAGGGACGGCCTATACACTCAAGACAAACTTACGAGGTAAAGTCCCTCTCCTCTAAATTTTACTCAATACAGCGTTGCTCATCGTCGGGTTTCCTCAGGATATCCTAGCGGCGCTAGATAATTCCATCTTCCCGCCTCCGCCGAGCTTAGAATACCTATCCATAGCCGAGGAATCAACAACCTGGGGCGTACCAAAAGAATCCCCATGGTACGAACTCCAACGCCACCAACACAAAAACTCACGTCTATCCCCTGCATCTCCTGCATCTCTCCCTTCTGCATCAGAAAAAGACGAGGCAAAGACCCGTCCATCTCTATACCCAATCCCTGACTCTTTATTCATCAACAAATGCGCTAACCTCCAATACGTCATGCTCTCCGACGATTCTGGCGTCATCGTTGCTTGGAACCCGCGAACACAATCACGCCACGTGGAAATCAAGACGATCCGACAATGGCAGCGACAACGACTCGGGCTGTTTAACCCAGTCCCTTACGACTCGTTGTGAGGCCAAGAGCTCCCAAGGACCGCAGCGGTCTAGGTGATCAAACCTGCCCCACGCTCGCATCGCCTGTGAACTCGCTGACCCTGCGTGTTGTTCAGGTTTTATGTCATCGTCAATACTAGCCAGGTCAATCCCTATTGACCAATTTTCAATTTCGAGGGGTGATGGTGTCGTTGGATGAATGGTTAAAATTTTCTTCTCGCGGGGGATCGACATAGGTGGGGATTACACACGTTTCAGCCCATCTGTGGTGGGCTAGTCCCTTAAACATCCTGACAATGCTAGGCTTGGGTGTCTGTGAGCGCTCGCACCAGTATTGCCTCCGAAAAGAATGCTTCTCTTCTCTTCTTATGAAAAATTACCTTTGGTGTACAAGTATCACTGTCTGCTTCGCTTTCCCACTTTGGTACCATAGTTCGCTTTCTGGATGCTTTCTTGTCTCTTTATGTTCAGTCTTTCGCGTGCCTTGTTAGTGTGTTTGTGGACGTTCTAGCCTTATCTAGAAATTTCGGGCCGATGGATAGTATAGTCGTTTGTAAATCACGTTTGTCCCTCCTCTGTATTTTAGGCTTGCCGTAACTCGTGTGTGTGTATGCCACGGTGCCCTTGTAATTGCTTTGTGCTGGATAAAAAAAGAAAATAAGTTAGGTTACTTGTAAACGGCACACCATCCAATACATGACGCTACATACTGTATATCTACCAATAGGAGGCAACGACAAAGAGCAAAAAGCAGAACGATGGAACTTCCATGTAACGAAGGCTTCCTGAAGAGAAGGATGGAGGAAAGTCCGGGAGTGCTAGTTCTCTGATGGAAATAGGAGACAAAGCAAAAGTAACCGAATAACCTAATCACTTACAAAAATGTCCAAACATCCAAAGAGAAGTAGAAGAAAAGGGGTCTGAAGGGAAGAAAGCAGATATCTATATTTCTACATAACGAGGCAGGACTTTGTAGTAGGCTCGGCTTGATTTGGTGCCGTGCGCTTCTCAATTTCGGCTAGACACAATTCAAAGACCTTACCTAGATGCGAACATCAGATCCCATGATACGGCTCGATAGTCGGAAGCAATAGGAGATATGCGTACCGATGTTGATGTTCTCTTTCGCGCTCGTCTCGATGAACGCAGCCTTGTTTGCTTTCGCGAGTCTCTCGCCTTCAGCGGCTTCGACTTGTCGGCTGAATATATGGGGGTAACAGGTTAGCATATAGGTGTAAAATCCAGAGTCAGGATAAATGGGAATCAAGAAGCGTTGCAGAACCAGGGTGCAAAGTGATAATCGGTTCGGCCATGACCCATATCGGGCGATTAAGAGATTAGATGTAATGGTAAACCCATACGAAGATATGGAAAACTGATGTGGGGGGAAAATGTAGACTTACCCTGAGGGTGCAAGATCGCTCTTCGAGCCTACGATCACACATGGGATATCGCTGACACCGCAGAAATCGACGATCTTGTCATAGACAATCTGGATCATGTCGAAAGAACTGCGAGAGGTAATGGAATACACGAGAAGATAGCCATGGATTCCGATAGCATATTGTGAGTTGATCGGTGTGTATTCGTCCTATATTTACGCATGAGCAACGGAGCAACATCATCTCCGAGCAGGGAACCGCGAGAGGAAAAAAAGCTCACCTGGCCAGCAGTGTCGATGATATGGCAGTCATACTCGACGCCTTTGTACTTTACGCTCTTTGCAAAAGTAGATTCAATAGTAGGATAGTACGCATCCACGAAATGATTCTGCATAAAAACAAATACGTGAGCGCTATGGTTCGGCCGACGAACAAGGTAGAAGTACGCACCTCGATGAACTGTTTCACCAACGATGACTTGCCTATATATTCAGCAACCATCGCCCAAGGCAACCAAAAAGTCACACGAAACAAGATCAGCCCACACCACACCACACCGCATAACGCATACATCAGCCAAAATCAAACACAAGAAAACCAAAACGTCATCGTCAACGAAAGGTCTCCAAGTGCACAGAATTGCTGAAATACATACCGACCGAGCGTGAACCCAGCACCGCGATCTTTCTCCTTTTCACAGCTGTCGTTGTCGAGTTTGTTGTTGACATTGTGCGCTCAACGTCCTCTGCCTGAGAAAGTAAGTCCGGGTGGTTGGTTGTGGAATTGGGAGGTTGTCAGAGGCGGAAAAAGACCTCTTGCGGTTGGGCAACCACCCCGTATTTAGCGTCAATTTACGGGCTTAACTCACCACGTGACTAGTGGATTGATCGGCTGGGCGGATCCAAGGTGGACACTGAGGAGACGATGTTTTCGGGGCTTGCATCAGTTATGAGCTCGAGGTCATAAATACGGAGCGGAATGGAGGGGGGAAGAAATATATATCTAGTGAGTAGTGTAATAATGTACAATTCAAGATAATAGGTCGATGAGTCCAGTTATATCATATCATACAGAGAATCATTACAGGTTCGAGAAGCCGGGGGCTCTTGATGTACACTCCGTGTCGTGTGCACATACATCGGGAGGCCCCTTAAATGACAACCATCAATCACGGATAGCATTAATAGCTTCACGTCCACCCGTCAATATTAATGCAACAGCACCAACGCTCACCACGCCCTGAACGGATTCGCCCTATCCGACGGCCCGCCTACTGACAAATCCAACGAGCTCTCAAATGGCGACCTATCATATCCTTCACCGCCAGATCCAGATCCGGATCCAGACGCCAATGAACTCGTCGACGACGCCACACCTAAATATTGCGCATACGCTTTTCCCGTGCCACCCGAAACATTCGTTTTTCGTTCTGGCAGCGGTGGCGCAACAGCTGGCGCAGTCGAAACCGCTCTTCTCGGTGGGGGAGGTGGAGGTGCTTTCTTAGTTGGAGTTTGGGTTCCTGTCATCGCCATGGATACCTGCCCCGACGTATTCCGACCGATTGTACCTGCATTGAACAGCAACCCAGGCCACTCCTCCGATTCCGAGGATGACGATGTCACCTTCATCGTTTTCTCCCGAGATTTGGGCGTCATTGGATCCAGATCCCTGTTGTTCTGTTTTGGCGTTCGTGTCGTTGCATGGTGTTCGCTGTCGTCTTCAGTCGTCTGGCTCGTGATGCTATCCGTATCGCCCAAACCCTCTATGAACGGACTGTGGTGCTCCAGCGGTCGTGACCCCAAATCCAACTCCTCGTCCAATTCACTCGTGCCATATCCATCATCAAGCGACTGCGCATCATCCTGCGTCCCAGCGTTATCAATAAGCCCAGGCGGAAGACTCGATTTCTGTTTCTGTTTCTCCACCTGCGGCATAGGCAAGGGCACAGACGTCTTCGACGGAGAAACAATCTCAATATGCGTCGTAGGGAACAACCCACACCGTCCATTCAACTCGCCCATCCACCAAGCATCCAACACCTCGTTGAGGACGGTGATCTCGTCACCCGCCTGGAAGGTCAGCTCATTCGACGACTTGGCTTGATAGTCAAACCGTGCACGAACAAGTTTCTTCTTCTCCGGCGGCGAACCAGGCTTCGTTATATGCTGTGTGACCTTTGGCGACGTCCAGTAGGAATCTTTGCCTGACTTTTTGGGAGATTTCCGACCGATGGACCCAATACTCGTCGACTTCTTCAGAGATAGGGACGTCGAACTCCTCTGACCCGTACTCCCCTCTTCATCATCCAAAGTCGCAAAATTGTCCTTATCCTTATTGTTCTTCTTTCCACCTCTATTCGTAACAGATTCAACGGCACTAGAAGCCCATCCAGCGACACTAAGTCGTCTGGGAGTCGGCTTCTCCACTACTGCTTCTCGGTCTTTGTCGCTAGTAGTGCTACTCGTACGCTTCCTGGATAAACGCGACGTAGGTCGTGATGGCGGCTTGCTTCCACCGGACTCTGTTCGATTATGATGGAACGAGAATCGACGACCTGATGTGGAGCGTGGGTCGGGCTCGTCGTCCGAAGAATCGGGGGACACATTAGCAGAAGGGTCCATGGGTAGTTTGACGTTGCCAGACGACCGTCGCGACAGGGACTTTGGTAGGCCATTGCGCCTTTGATGATTGGTGGATGGAGCACTATAAATGATGTCAGTTAATCATGGACGTGGAATGGCATGAGAGATTATGCTTACTCGTAGTTCCATTCTGATTTGACGTCCTTTAATACTTCCAGGTATTGTTGGGCAAAGTTCATTTCAAGGTCTAGGAATGCTGTGAGCTCGCGGAGGTGGAAGGCATCGTCGTTTCTGATGGCCTCCATATGCGCACGGATATCTTCCGCAGTCTCGTCGCTAATCACAAATTGCATGAGGACCAGTGGTCAATCCAAGAGGGAAGGAACGTACAAGCGTTGTTTGGCCCTCTCTAGTTCTTCTTCAGCTTCCATTTTGTCCTTCTCCTTCTCCTTCTTGCTCTGCTTCAGCTTCTCGAACTTGTTGAAAGCAGCCTCGTAAGCCGACCTATGATTTGGTCAATGAATGTAACCTATGATGGGGAAAGCACCGTACCTGCGGCTCTCAAGCTTCTTTTTCAAGTGCTCGTATTCCTTTATCCCGTCTCCGAAATGCTGAAGTGACGTGATAAACGTATCCTTGAAGGTGACCGCATAAGCCTCCTGCAGAGTCGCGATTTTGCAGTGTGCACGACCAAATTTGACGAGAGAGGCGCCTGTAAGGGTGATCAAGGATAAGTCGCTTTGTCGGCATGCAGCGAGAGAATTTCAAAGGGACCGGCATACCAAATGGGGAGTCTTCGCCAAATTCTTCTCCATGGACGATCATGACAATGCCTAGCGCATCAAGGGGCAACACTTTCTCGTTGTTACTCAGTGCTTCATGTTGTTTCTTCTTGGAGAGTGAGCGATGGTAGGCTTCGGAAATACTTTGTATCCTGTATATCGCGGAACGAAGCAACAGTAATTAGTGTTCCATAACCAATGAATTGAAATTCAAATGCATAGAAGTCTCACAACGGGAAAAGGAGAACGGTAATAGCAGTGGGGGGAAAACGAAAGAAACAACTCACTTCAGCATCCCCTCTTTCCGCACCTCGATCTCCGCCTCTAATCCTTTGTAATCTTCGCTGACGAACATCTTGTTATCCTTCGAGGTCATAACCTCTTCGGCCCACTGTAATTTCCAATACCAAACGTCAGCAACTGTCATCGAAGACACCCCCATCCATGTCCCCAAGCATCGGAACAGACAAAAACTCCACCGGCTCAAAGCCAGGAACCAGGAAGCTCGAGCCAAAAAGAAAAAAAGATCCTCACCTGTCGAAGTCGGCCCAACTACCCATCCCACACACACCGACGACACGACAAATCAAAGGCACAAAGGTCCATCAGCTCATTAAACCCCCGCCAATGACCGAACATCAACCACTCACCCGTCCGGTGGCCATGTTGCAGAATCCAGTACAATTTCCAAGCAGAAAAAGATTAGCAGAAAGACAAGACGGGGTGTGGAGGGGAGAGACAGGAAAAGGTGCTTTTGTCTGCTTATTTACGACGAAACCCGGGCGTGTTGAAATCGTCTCATTAATTTCGACGCAGATTGCCGGGTCATGCACTGACCCTGATTTAGACTCCCTTGATCGGTCTAAATGATCGAGATTGGCCCCCCCTTTCTACCGCCCTGACCCCTCTCGCCAACATTTGTTCTCCGTCGCTGGGCTTAGACAATTGAAAATTGTCGGGTAAATTTCTCTAGCTCAAAGTTGGTTGCCTATCCCGCACGATAAGTATACCCCGGGTCGTAGACGTGTCGCAAGCATAATGGGGCCCAGTCCTGACAGACTTCTGGGTGGACCTCATCTGAGGTTAGCTTCCCCCCAGGTCCCATGTGTTGGAGGTGGTGCCAATGTGGTGCCATTCTGCACGTTCTTAAGTTCGGAGTTGCGGTGCCTATTCCTGGACAATGTGATCATGCCATACGCCTGCACAGCCATAACTGTAGACCTCTGCTAACCCGGCGGACAATACAATTACAAAGTAGCCATGGGGTCATCTATATCTGACCAACATGCCACCTCAGACCCCCGACGTACGTCCGTCATATTCGAGGTGTTAGACACATGAAGTTCCTATCGAACGTTCAATCATTCTCCATATCTGCAACCCCATCGCATTAGCCACAAGGTGCACTGTTATGCTGCGGTACGCGAGCGGAGCCAGTATGGAATAGAACACTCCGTAAATACAACAATGAGAATGGAACATGCAATACGGGGAAACGTACACGAATGACAGACACGTATCTAGTACGGCAAGTCGCCTCATTCCGCACGGGAATGGATGTGGGGACAGACTCAACATCGGCTAAACCTTGACTACCACGATGGCAACACCTCGGCCTGAACTTCCAAAACGACTTCCAACCAACTTTGACAATAAATAACAAGTCCGAAGCGATTATCGTGCTAAACACGACTATTGCATCCCTCGCGCAGCCAAGCGCAGTCCTTCCTGTATCGCAACCGCCTAAATAAGTCACCACATAAGTTTCTTTCCATTGCAACTGAACCGCCGAGATCGGCGTACCTCTTCAACCCAAGGGAGCTGGAAGAACTCGCTTCGTCTCAGTTCTTCTTGACGCACAGTCATGCCCTCCGTTGGCCCACTGCCCAGTATACTCTCCAAATCACGAGACTGCGATTCTAACCACGTCTGGATGAACCTCGCAGGGTCATCCGCAAAGGATTGTAGGAACGTTTTTTTCAGGTGTGAATTGTGCAAGGACTGTGCGAGCAAAGCGATCTGTTAAAGGAAACGACAAGAGAATAGAATGAGCAGTTTGTCAAGACGGGATGACGTATCGACTGCGACATGTTAAGCGAGGCCAGAAACATACCTCTTCATCTAATTTCATCAATGTCGCCGTGGATTCCTTACTCATTTGCACCATCGTCGCCATACGATTCTTCAACGTGGTATCCTCCATCTTGACCTCCACATCCCACGCCGACGGCCTTTCTGGGGGAGGCACACTAGGATTGAGGGTATAATGTAATATAACGGGATCAGGAGTTCCAAGATGCCGGTTAACGAGTTCTGGTATCTGTTGAAACGCAATGGTTTCCGCGCCGAATATCTGCACAAACCGTCCCCTAAGCTTCCCAGAATTCTCGAGGCGGTGCGACCCACTCACCAACCGAAGCTTCTCATCGGCATGTATCATCCGGCGGTCAGATTTATCCTGGAGCCCTTGGAGTTTGATGTAATTCCACAACGTCTGTATGACGCCAAGTCGACTGTCTTCCTTGATTCCCAGTACATGCGCTGCGATCAATAATAAAAGAGCATAGGTTTAGCCAAACGAATCAGGGAACTTGCGAGCAACTGCGCGTGCAACGCATGGAAGAATGCACTCACACAGCTCAGAAGATAGTTTGTACTGTTCTGGAAAATGATCCAAAAACATAATGACGCGAAGTTTTGTGGGTACATCTCCTGTTCTTCTCATAGTGAACCCATCGAGACTGGGGTTGTGCTGTCCCGGCGCTCTAGGCCACTGCATTGCCGAAAACCATGCAAGACACACACGGAAAGGGACCAAAAGCAACATGCGGACAAACCGTCAGCCTCAGGTCGAAAATGTTAAATCCAACCAAACACGCACCTCCACGATGTTACCGTCCGGATACAACGCGGGGTCACGCTCGGCTTCGATAATCATGCGTTTTATCAGTGTTGAGAACTTGCGTTGGGGTGCCTTATCACGGCTTCGTTGGTTTTGAGGCTGTAACAAACGAGATTCCCTTCAGTCCACAATTATGAGTGCGGAACCCAGCATATTTGCGCGCACCTCGAGCAGTCTGCCCTCTACTCTGAACGACCACGCAGGAATACCCTCGCCAGTATCAAGATTCGCCGCTGGCTGCTCCGCGCCGGTTTGCCATGCCTGCCCAGATACGGTATGACTGAGGAATATCCGCAGAGTACGCGTTGTCTGGTTTCATCCACACATTCATTCCAACAGAAAATCGAATCCACCACCGCGCAACAAACCAACGATCCAAAACCGAGAGCAGACCAGAAAACAGAACGTAAGCCCAAGTTCCAAAAGAACAGCGCCCGAGACAAAACATACAGTAGGCACTCTCGACAACGCATCCTGCACCTCGACCTTTTTCCTCGTCATTGTCCAGTCCAACTTCCTCTCCATATCTAGTAACGACTGATACATCTGCGAATCCTGCAGAAACTCGGGGTTTTGGAGGATGGCATTGGGGATGTTTTTGTCTGTGAGTTTGCGTTTCCTGTTTGTTCACCAACACGAATTTTAGAGACCATGGATATCTGATGAGGTAGCCGTTTGGGTGTAACGTACTTTGCTGTTTTGTGACCGTCTATGTGGGGAGCTGCCATTGTGGTATGTGGAATATGTGGATTTGTTTGATTTGTTTAAAGTACAGGCCTTTAGGCGCTTGATCGAGGCGACAACTGGGATGAGTTCGTCTCGTCACAGATGCCATCACACTAAACTCGCACGCCTCTCCCGAACTCTCACGATATACTCAATCTATCTGTAAAGTCAACCATCTCCGGATTACTGGGTCTTAATCGAAGATCACCAACTACATCTCATGAACATCCATGAATAACATACATCTGACGGTGTAACGACAAAATATGCACCCCCGTGTGTTATTCAAGCCGCGGGTGTGGCGAATCTTCAACTAGCTCTGTTGCTTCCACCACCAACTGGTACGATGTCAAGTGGGACTTGCGCGCATCAATAGCCTGTCCCAAACACTGCCCTTAAGATTCCTCAGCCAGCCGTAGTCGAACGATCTGATATGTTGCAGCGATCCCAAAAGTGACAAATGGGATGAATTACGCGACCTCAACTTCTGTATTCAACCAATTACATGTATCCATGCACAAACATATTATATATTGACTTGTCACATTGTTTAAGACTTCCTGTGGGACTATGATGCTATCATTCCACTACATTACCTCCCAGACTAACTCCTTGGCGCGGATTCTTTTGGTGATATGCGCTATGTAATTTTCCTTTACGACCTACAGATTTCCCTGATACGGCCAAGCACCCTGCCCTCTCTGTTTGGAGCCCTTCTAATGGGGGAGACGTTGTGCTGATCTGACGGCGAGTAGCTAGAAGGTATGCACCCAGCTGCACTTCTCATGGCAAAAATTGTCTCTACACAACCAGGAAAACCACGTTGCCGTGATGCGCCGATCATCAAATGTGTTAATAGCAGAGTTACGAAACTGGCCGCTACATGTCCATGATGTATTTTTGAGCAGATCGCAAACACAAAATTTGTTTGATGATCAATGTGAAAGTATCCAAATACCTTAATTACAACGAGTCGTCCTTAAGTGTTCTCACAAAGTGCCATGCAAGAGAGCCACGAATTCGTAGGAATTCTCTTATCCTGTCACTCATCGCCATAGCTATCGTGCTGGCGTGTCGCACCTTCTTCCGAGTCTGCTGTTAACTCCAGTATCCTCTTGTAATGTTGACCATATCATCATTAGTACACAACGCAAACCCAATGAACCCGGCATATCCTCCTTTGGGGCTTCATAGAGTACATCGAAGCTTCAAGCTGGTGAAGTAACAGTTCTGACAAACTGTGTCCATTGATTTTTGTGTAGATTTGTTGTGTCCGTCTTGGCAACACATCTGATCCAAGACACAAGAGTAGTTACGAAGGACAGTCCAACAGAGATATCAATCGCGGCATTTGATTGTCACCCATTCAATATTCAATACGTCTTAAAAGGACCAGTGTGCCCATATCCTCGTGGGCCTCTAGCTCAACTACACTCTTCTTGGAGACTGCTATGCCCACTATCACACCTATAACCAAGTATATAGTTGTCGACGACGATGACCCAAGGATTACCTATTCTGGGTCTGACTGGTTCCGGGACTCAGGCTCCAAGAACGAGTCTTCAGCTGTAACCAATGGAGCTCTTCATCAAGGCAGCGTGCATGCAACTCGATCAGATGGCTCAATATCTTTCACATTTGAAGGTGAACAATTTCCGGTTCCAACAAACCGTTCCACTCTGATTGCTTGTAGGATTTTCAGTGCTGGTGTTTGGAACTGCGATCAAGAACACCACTGAGACTCCTGCGCCCACCTGGCAGTGCTCAATTGATGGAAATGAAATCAGCACCAATGTCAACTGGACATCCTCATACAACAACGCGCTGCTGTGCAGAAATCAAATAACACTCGCTACCTCTCAGCCACACGTTCTGACGATTAACGTCACCAAACCCTCTCCCAATTCAATGTTTAGCCTCGATTACATCCGATATGTACCATCTCCAGCTGTTTCGCTGGACAATGCTGAGATCTTCGTTGATCAAATGGATCCATCTATCGACTACGATACTTATTGGAGGACCAATTATTCGTTTATGACCACTAGTCAGGGAGGAGCTACACTTCGGTATAAATTCATTGGTAAATGGCTGTCACTGTATATGGCCACACCTATCTGATTCCAAAATGCTAGGCACTTCTGTCAGCTGGTATGCTTCTATGCCAAGTGCGAAGGTGAATCCTGGCATTGCTACCTACTCCATTGATGGAGGGGATCCCACTTCGTTTTCGTGGACGTCAGACCCTTACCGGACTCTGGGGCACCAGCTCCTTTTCTCGACACCCAGCCTAGAGCCCGGTCCACATGATATGGTGGTCACTTATTTAGGGTCGGAAGGTGCTTCACCTTTAGCTTTGGATTTCTTGGTGGTAAAAAATGGTAGTACTCCAGCTTCAACAAGCAAGCCAAACCAATCGACACGAACGCCTATCGGGGCTATCGTTGGGGGTACTATTGGTGCCGTAGTGGGACTGGCTACCATTGCTTGCCTACTTTTGTTCTGGCGGCAGTGGAAGAAATGCCGGCAAGTTGAGTTAGTAGGGGGGCTCACTGTTGAACCGTTTGTTGGACAGTATCAAGAGGAACAACTGAGCTCACAAGAGTCCAAGCACCGGCCTTTTGATGGAGGACAAGGTATTCCTGTGTCACCAGCAGCCCACTCATCAACTACAGCACGGAGAGACACCCCACCCTCGGCACACTCCTACACGCGATATGAGAGTGGTAGCCAGTTCCACCACGCTCAAGAGCCCCCGCCTAATTATACCCCAACCGAGTATTCTTGAGCTGGGAATGTGATCAGGGAACCTTTAGTGCGTTTATTAATCTGCGTCATGGTATGATGATCATTTCGGATTGGAATGTATGTACTGGAATCCAAAGACTTGGTAGACCCTATCATCAGATAATATCCGGACATATAATGTACAATAGATGTGAAATGTGACCAAGTGCA
>JAEUWS010000012.1:0-25492 GCA_018524945.1 Podaxis sp. C-F-92630
ACATAGCTCATATCCAAGAATAGTCTGCATCAAATGCTACATAGATGTAAGAAAGTGGCATCAGGCATAAATAGAAACAGAGGAAAGGAGATGAAAATAGAACTACAGATCATCATCACAGGGGAAGTAGATTCCACAGTACCTTGATGCATCATCAATTCTTTCACAAAGTTCCCAATCCAACATCTGTCATAGCTCGACCGTCTCGTGCCACAGAGTGTTGATCATTCTTTGCATCCGCTCAAATTCTTCTGCTTCTGTATCTTCGGTAGTCTCCTCGATATTCATAACACATACAAAATGTTGGGTGATTAGCACATATATCCAGCATTCTGAGTAGTGGTAGACTGGGACTTCTGTCTTCTGAGATAGCATATATATGATTATCAGTATGCTGGTAGGGAATTTCTCAAGCATATACTCACCTTCTTGATGATGGACATCCATCTTGATCTGGGCCACTAATTGCAATATGGTCGCAGCAAGACACATCATTTCTGGGTCATAAGGCATTGATGAGGATGGTTATACATTACAGAGAGGCAGGAAGGAACACAGCAAAGGGAGGAAGGAATGCAGTGGAGGGAGGGAGGAACATGGTGGAGGGAGGAAGAAAAGGGTGATGGAAAAATAGGGAAGACAGACATGTTGTATACCCCTGTATGCATGCCTGTCAAACCAAAGTGATTATACGTACATTGCACCACCAAGCATATATGCCGTGGGAGTAATGGCACCAGAGCACTGTCAGAAAATTGCAGACGTAGCAAGATCGGGACTCCGAGGTCGAAGCGAGTATATTTATTTCTCAGATTTGACAAGATATTTTCATCTATATAAAATCAGATCACTAATTCTCAGAAATCCCACGAGGGACTTTTCACTGGGCCTTATCATTGATCAATTATCCCCCGCGTCTCGCATTACTCTTTCAGTTTGTTTTCAATGGGATGGAAACATAGTCAACTCTGATTTTTCAGCTCAACAACCGTGTCGCATACGAGTAACTGACTACCATCTACTGTACTACTCCCTGGGTTCTGGCAAGCCCTTATAACCAATATTCACATCAGCTTCTCGGATAGGCTCAATAACCAACGCGGGGGTACCAGAATCACCGCTCGACCCAGATGCACTACCCAATAGGTCCCGTCCATGTACCGCATATGACACCGGCCTCGAGGGCACTCCAGTATCATGCTTTGCGTCATCACGGTCAGCAGGTTCTGGCAGTCCCTTGTAGCCCATATCCGTCGTAACAGACACAGGGTTATTTTTTTCTAATCCTTCACCACCATCAGGACATAACCCTTTTTCCAGGTCACCCTTTGCCACAGCGACTGATCCATCGCTCGAAGCTTCGTAGTTATTCTTTGTTGTGGCCTCGATGTCCTTAGGAGCGTCTGTTGTCTTCCCTTTATACATCCACAACCAAACTACCAGAGCCCCAAGAACCAATCCCGTCAAAATGCTTGTGGAAACAGCGCCCGCAAACTCTCCAACAGAAAAGGTTTTTGGAGGCTCCTCTGGGACGGGTACCCTGATTTCCATACGTTGGACTGTGATACCATTTGTGTCAGGTAGATTCCAGACAAGGATCTTGTGGATTCCAGGTTCTGACCACGACTCCGAGTGTAATAAGGTCTATAACTCTTGCGGTGAGATAGTCATATGAGGGATACGGTGCTTGGCAAACTCACCGGTTCAAGATCCATGGGTCCATATGTCGCCATTGTGGCTGTATCGAATGTATCAAACGAGTCTGTTCGAGGATCGCAGTCGGAACAGATGGCGTATTGACTAAACCCAAGATTTGACTCCCGGACGCCGTAGAGAAAGTATGCGACAGCAGGAACGGGGAAGGTCTTAGATATATAAGTTGGTGACGCGATTCGTTGTGCTGGAGGTACTTACAAAAGTGAAGTTGTCATAGTCCCACCATGAATGATTATAGTTGCCGTACGGACTATTGGTGGGGACCTGAGTCCAGTTGTGCCAGTGCCAGTCGTGCCCGTTGAAGGTGAAAACGGTCTTATTTGTGGGGTAGTAGGTGTCATAGCGGTAGTAGGCAGTCATGATAGAGATTTTTAGATGGCTTGAAGGATTCCCCGAGTCTTATATATATCGCGAGAGCGTTCCTGAGAGTACCTGGGCCACTAATTTATTTCCATTCTTACACTCAACTCTGCCATAATCCGTACTCTATCGTAATCCGTCGTGCTCTCTGGGGACAAGGGCGGCTTCTTTGTGCTCCAGTCCCCTGCTATAGCCCATACTCTATCATATCCTATAGCCCGGACACGAAACGATGTGCTATAGGTTATGGCAGAGTCACCGTATCTACAGGAGTCAGCAAAGAAGTAATTACTCATAGTGCTCAAACTGGAACAGATAGAATTTGTTGTACCCAACACTCAACCCAGCTCGACCTCAAGCCACCAACAAGCTTCGAATGGAAGCTATTACCAATGCCAAGAATCCACCCCTCACGAAATAGCGCGAACAGCTTTACAGCTTCCCGAGTCGTACTTCAAATAAACTCTACGTTATTATGGTCAGCGGGGGCTAGAACGATTGATCGTATGGATAGTAAGGGTTAGCTTGTATTCTGAATGATACAGTACCTGAAGGACCCTTGCGAAGTCGCATGCCAAAACGCTCATACAATTGGCAGGTTATGAGTTCTCAAAAGAATCGACCGACCGACCGTGGTGTATGCTCAGGGCAGTGTGGGGCGACAATGGAGCTCCTGGGTACTCGCTGAATTCTTAGTGAACTCGACTCACTGTAGCCTAGCTCGAACTGCTAATGCCTGTGGCGCAAAAGAGCCCCCGCGTCCAAATATAAGTTCAAGTTGCAGGCCGAAGCTGTGGAAGGCGATTCTTCCCACAGCCTTTTCATGTAAGATCGATAGTTATCACTTTCTCTAACTATAAATCCTTCCAAACACCTCTCACGACGCTCCCGCAGCACTATGTTTCAACCCATTTTCTTGCTAACCCTCATCCACGCTCCCCTCTCAATTGGCTACCCACACCCACGCCTTGAGGCACGCCAGTCCCCGAACACTAATGTTGATCCTAGTATCGCTCAAGAACCATGGACAGCCAAATATGGACCCCAAGTTGATTCGGAATACACTGGTCCACTTAGCTTCATGCACATGGATTACAAACGATGTCTAAGTGAAAATTCTGGGGAGGGCGAAGATGCCTTTGATCTCGCAGTATTTGGCATCCCATTTGATACGAAGACTTCGTATCGACCTGGTGCGAGGTTCGGCCCCTTTGCAATCCGTGCCGGATCAAGACGACTTTCGGAATTCGCGTACGATTTCAACTACGCCGGGAGCCCTAATGGTCTGGGTGCGAGGATTCTTGACTGTGGAGATGTACGGTCTGCCAAAACCTCATTCGCCAACGCATCTGGTGCTCACAGGTGGTCCGCATGTAGGTTCCCGTGTCGATCTATGACCCCGCCAAAGCCCTTGATCAAATGGAAACCGCATACACTACACTCCTTCAACGTCCCACGCGTCATGGTACTGACCCAGATTCCAAGGATCGTACGAGTGCACTTGCAAAGGACGGCCGTACGCATCCGAGACTGGTTACACTCGGTGGAGATCATACTATCGTTCTACCCATATTACGATCTTTAAACCAGGTTTATGGGCCTATCTCGGTAAGCAGCCTTAGGACATTCCGATTCTCGTGTTTCCGGATCAAGTCTGATTCCGTCCTCAAAGGTCATTCACTTTGACGCCCACCTAGGTAAGAAGATTCTCTGTTCCTGGGGCCCGAGAGTTCAAAATATTTATGATGATGCATCTAGATACATGGAGCCCGAGCCTGTTTGGGAACACGCCAGAAGAAGAGATAACCCACGGGACATTTTTCGCTATAGCTGCCAGAGAAGGACTTATGACCAATACTTCTGTGCATGCTGGGATTCGTACGAGGCTTTTCGTGGGTCCTTGGCAACCCTCCAGCTTTTGTACTCCTTTGACAGCATATTTAGGGACCTCAGGATCTGACCTATGATAACGAGACTGTTGGTTTCCAGGTCATTTCTACAGAAGATTTAGATGATTATGGTATGCCGAAAATCTTGGAATATATAAGGAGGAGAGTAGGAGGGTCACCTGTCTATTTGAGGTGAGTTTGTTCGTCACAGCTATGGGAATGAAAGTAGATGAGCTCACCTGGTGCAGTGTGGACATCGATGTTATAGGCTTGTGGATCTCAGTTCGCCCATGTTATCTTTGCTGACGAGGGTGGCAAGACCCGAGTATGGCCCCAGGGAGTAAGTACCACCCTCAGACTCATCCTTCGTCCAGATACGATTGTCTGTCTCCCATAGCCGGTACCCCGGAAGTTGGAGGTTGGACAACCCGCGAGGTCAAACGTCTTATTCGCGGGCTCGCAGGACTCAATATCGTGTAGGTTGAACGATCTGTGTGACTCCCAGTTCCAAGCCCGAAATACTCACAACCTAAAAGCGGCGCGGATGTTGTCGAAGTCTCACCTGCGTATAACCATGGTACGTCCTGAGCTACGTTGGGAGACGGGTGAGAATTGACCTGTGATTTTGGATATAGTGGATATTACAGGGATTGCTGCTGCGGATATCGTCTATGATATCCTGAATATGATGCAGATGGAAGCTCCACCCCTTCCGAGGGGAGGGCCATTGGGTACAATGCAGCCGTGACGATACTAGACAGTGCATAGAACGTAGACGGGTGTTTCGAGCATTCAACTCATCGTCTGTTCCCACCCTAAAGCTCTCCTTACTCTGTACCAGCGTCTCGTACGTTCCCACTATGGAATTCCAACCAACTAGCATGTAACTCGGGACTAGCATATTCCACCAATGATCACGTAGCAAGCCCCTCAAGGTCGCATTCCGCACACATATCATGCATCAGAAACAATTACTCATCTTCACTCAATTGGATGATGCTCGTGTGTAGCGGTGTGGCCGTGCCATAAAATAGGTGTAACTTGAGATGCACCACACAAATCATGAACAATCAAATGGTATCCGTTTGCTGGGGATACTGATCGCTAATATTCCTATCTCTCTCGCCCCATGACAGAGAGAAACTGGTTCCACCGGGAGGAAGGAAGTCGGTTTCAGTTTCAAATCTGGCGAGAGTCATCCTTGACCAGGCACATCCTTGCAAAACGCGCAAGATGATTAACAAGGGAGCAATTGACTATCTTAAATTTAGTACCATTGCCACGTGCCGAGAAACATATATGCACACCTGGGTTTGTCCAAGAACCGGCAATGCAAGGTTCTGGATGGGACTGTCGACGGCGTAACTGACCAGGAAGATCAGACCGTTAATGGTGTAGAGTGCCGCCGACTCCACTGTTATGGAAGTGAGAGTGATGTATTCGGATCCAGATCCCGCTTTTGCCCGACGTATTTGATATCTTATGCAGAGAAGTCGAGTCGAGATGCATGCGGTTATCAGAACACTCAAGGCAATGGATATTGCCCAGTACGGTATAGCGAGATTGATACTAATTGTGGACCAAAGGGTGATTCCAGGAGCGCAAAGCTTGATGATCAAGAAGAGTGACAGAGCTGGAAACAATGTGATACAAGTGGAAAGAGTCTGTTGAAGAAATATACGTACTAAATGAAGCGAGAAACATGAGGTTGGGCAAAACCGTCCAGTACCAGCCGTAGCGGGCAAAGAACATCCAAAAACGATAGAGCTAAACGACAATCACGTTACCACACACCAAAAAGGTCAACACCTAAGACCACATTTCTTACCAATAGCCCGTCTTGAAACCAACTATTAATGATATAGGTCACATTGCAGGCAAGGCCCACAGGCCCCCCACCCGTAGCAAAAAATGCGCTTGGGCCCCCCGGAAAGTTACGATTGTCCACGAAGGTCAACTCTCCAACCTTTATATTTGTTCCGTTGCCGATGTTGCCCATTATGAACAACAGAGAAATATAGATCATGAAAAGAAAGTCGCCTCGGGTTTTCCTTTTCTGAATCAAGAGCTGAAAGCACCAAGTAAAGAGAGTCAGGTGAACCCCTATGAAATCGAAGAAGGTTTGCATTAATCACGTTGTTCCAACTAAGAGCCACAAGGGATACGCGCCATAGGCTATAGTACCAAGAAAAAGGCCATCAACAATGGTGCGTTCATTATAGATATTGAAAGGAGACTCTCCTGGAGGTGGAAAAGAGCTGCTCATAGTGGGAGGTTGGGGACGACCTGGCTCCAGTCGAGGTCTGTTGAGTAGGTGAGGCTAAACGGATACACACCTACAGGACGATGTGTCACAGTATAAGTATTCAATACTAATTCCAGGTCCATCTGTATCCCAGATTACACACATGAGGTGGTCGGAAATGATGGAAAAAAGGCATACCGATCACTCGTAGCCCGACTTACTGGCAACTTGGATTCAATAAAGATAGCATGATACGTGTCCAAGAGTGGGTAAGTGCCTGAATCTCTCAACGGGGCGGTGCACATTTTGCTGTTTAGTGTGCTTAGAGGCGACTGATTTTATCTTAATAACAATGTCACATTTAATAGGCAAGTAGGTGACGTGGGAGAGAAAGACGCTCATTGTGTTTTGAGGAGCGGTCTTATGCGTGTGACAGATTGATCGTGTGAGAATACGTGATATTTGTGCAGCGAAGTATGGTATGTGAGCAGCAAAGATTGTTGCGAGCGACTAGACCTCACCTCAGCCGCTATACGTTGGTGGAAAACCGCCCGGGATCAAAGCAAGTAATTTCGAGAGAGTGGGTTCTGATGATGTGGGTTCCTGCCGCGATAATTCTCTCATGGTGGTAGGAACCAAACATTGTGCAGATGAAACCAAATATGTTGATCCAGCACGTAGGATAGCGCGTTGCATGAAATGTTTGATGAAGGTACATCAATGTAGCATCCATATCAAACCGCCTTATCAACCGGCAACAATGTCCATCTGACTCAGTGCAGGAATCATGCAGCAACTGACAGGTTACTTCTTGCTGCTATCCCGGTAGGCGTGTCAGCCGGTCATTCTCCAGTTGTGCCTTAGCTTCGGAGTCATCTTGGACGGTGCGACAAATAAGCCAGAAAGGATATCCTAGAAATCAGCAGATACACATATTGCATGCGGTGCCTTCAGTTGGGAAAAGGTGTACCAGAAATGCCGAGGAAGTAGCGTGTGTTCAGTGTCAAATATAACAGAGTCCTCAATATTCAATATTGGCGTCAGAGAATTGGGGGGTTGGGAATTTGGCTGCCGATGGAACTGACAGAAAACGTGCGGAAGGTAAAATACACAAAATACAGATAGTCCAAACGACACAAAAAGTGTCAAGAACCCTAATTATTTGACCTGCTGGGGGGACGACGTCTAGACTAGATCCCGTATGATACCCATTGAGTGATCATATCCAAGCCCAGAGCAGTCCGGGGAAGTCGAGTCCTCTTACTTCAGCGCCTGGTTTATTTCGATCTACCGTACTCATTCTAGTAACATGATATAGGCCACTGATTTTGTTTTTGGTGGAGTTAATACCGTCGCCACAAAGCTTGATGGCGAGGGAGGCTTGACCAATGCCAAAGCCCTGGGAATATATTATATCACATAATGCACCCACGTGACTCCATCCTTCTTCAACCCCACGCGAAATTTTTTGGTTCCTTTGATTCTTCCAGTTTCAAAAACGCCAATGACGATAACCACCGGTGCAACGAGATGAGCTACGTGTTCCAGGCACTTTATGCCTGGTCGACTTGCGGAGCACTGATCTCGCCCGTTCGGCGCCACCATACCTTGTTACCTTTAATAGGGACGGGCTTTACCTATCCGATGGCGTTCTCTTGTTCCTGTTTTTCTCTTCTCGTTTTAAAAGTGTTACTTCCGTACTTCCCGAATGTAATTCACTCCTGTTTTATCGAGTTCTAGGTATCGAACTAGACACAATATAATCCCTTCCCTATCTTGCTCAATCACTCCTTCGCATTGTGCAGAGTCGGGATATCCGCCATAGTTGGTCAGACTGACGTCCGCAAGTTTCTTCTACTACATGTCATGCCTCTTCATTGATGGGCGTTAGAACCTTATCGCGAAGGGGAGCAAAAGAGACAGGTGGAGTGGGACATTGAGGTACTCGAAGCTGTATTGCGCTGCGAAACATGTCTCGCCTCGCTTGCCTTTGGTTTAGGGAAGTATCACGAGAGTACGGGTCGCGGAAAACTGATCCATTCGTCAAGACGCCGCTGGAGATCCGTAGTGGATATCATGATTATAATCGGAGGCGTAGTTAAGACCTATCGAGCATTGGTAAATATAAGAGCCCTACCTTCCGTATGAATATCCCCTCGTAGACGGAACGTTCAACCGTTACGAATCTCACAGGGAAACCCATAAAGAGAAATAATAAGTCTAACAATTTAACACAAGATTCTGGTGGCAGTTCAGCACCTGGTGTGAGTTTCAATATGACTCCTCCCTTCAATATTCTACCCTACGTAGACCCAACTTCTAGATCGTCAACCTCAGATATTCGTAGTCCATACAAACCCAATCAAACTCACGTCATGCATGTACTTACCATCCGAGATGAAGCGTCATCGTAAAGACGAACGATAACACCTCGAGTTGGGCCTAGGACTCAAAACTAAGAATCAAAGCGTCATCTGGTGAGATCCAAAGCTGGTTATATGCACCCACACTTCAGAGAACGAGAAGTCGTATATCCTCCGAATGGAGCATTCGGAACTATCGCTCTTCCGAAGAATGTCCCTCAAGATACATAGGGAACCGTTGAGAGTACGGATATATTGGGCGCCTGTTTGATCTGAATAGGGATTAGACCGATGGGGAGGCTCCTCAGAAGTTCATGTGTGGGGAGCGGGTACACAACCTTCTGGGCTATCTCAGCACAGGGACCGTTGTCGGACAAGGGCTGGTACCCATTTACAGCACTCGGCGTGATGAATACCCAATAGTGATAATGCACGAGGGGGTGATTCGAATGCATCTATCAGAAGCTCGAGAATATGGATGGAACATAAGCTACTTGCCCATGCAACAGTGCTTCTCTCCAGTCGGGGATGTTCGAGAAGTGGAGGGCTTCTCGAAGCCATGTGTGCCGGTATTGCTGGAATTTCCCGGTAACCGAATATTGTTGGAAAAGGCGTCGATTCCTCAGCTCTGATGTGACTCACTGCAATCCCAACTACACCCGTTGCTCAGATCGACTGCAATCTCGATCGCGCCGAATCGAATCACCTCGCAGTTGAGAGCATGTAGACTCGTTACACCAGAGAATCGAGCTCAGAGATAACGGCAGCGAACTATATGACAGAAGGTGGGTGCATGCCGCTGAGCCCACCACGAATCGTGAACTCCTCTGGCGAGCCGGAGGTGCGCACTAGAGATAACAGGTGCTCGGATCAACTAATGGTCTTGGAGGATAGGTGGAGCAGCCTCGTCCCCGCAGTCGGCAAAATGGTTGCAAAGAATGAAGCAAAAACCAGAGAAGAGTCCCCACTGTGGTAATGATCTTCTGGAGGGGCATTGTAACGCACATGTTCTTGTCAATTGCCATTTCGATTGGTGTCAGCACTCTAACTATGTATTCATAGCTCTGAGGCGGTGTTATGGGGAAAACGAAGTGGATATAGTCAGGACAGACTGGTTAAGCTGTCAGTAATATTGACGGTTGGCTTCGAGGTATATTTAGACCCAGTCCTTCGGGCTTTCCGGCGCTGAATCCTATTCCGTAGAGTGGCTGAGGCTTCTAAAAGTTCTGTATTTGTCCTTCTTGCACCGGTTGTGCGGGAATTCTGAAATGAAGGAACAAGCTTTCTTGTATAGGCCGGCGTATGACCAAAAGCAGGAGAGCAGCATGTTCAAGCCATTCCTGCGGTGCATGTGCGCTTCCAAGGAGACCACATGTCCAGAGTCAAGTGCATCTCGCTAGTCACGCGAGAGAGACACATAGAGTACAATGTGGCAATGTTGATATTTTCGGAGAACGTATATTCCATAAACCAGAGCTTCTATATGGGAAGAGCATGCGCAAAGCGGTACTCTAGAGAGCAGAAGTAAAGATATATTTTATTTCTAATTCATTGGGTTCAGAGTGGAACGCGTCATCATCTAGGGTCGGACTATACAATTCCCACGGTGTCTATAACCATCAACGCTGTTGTTAACGTTCTTCGAGTCTTCATTGTATTTGTTCTCGACCCGCACCATGAGCTGCAGTCATCACACGCGCAGCTCATACCCTGAACTTAATTATGATGCAGGAGCAAAATGGATCAAGAGTCTCACAAGACAGCGCCTCGACAACTTTACAGGAGGCCATTTCTCGGACGTCAACCTTTCTTCGGTTCTCTTCACGCACCGTCTCGATGCTCCAGAGTTTGTCAAGCTGAAAGTGTGAGCTATCATGTTGCTATTGAGGTTACCCTGGATATTGATTGGGTTCCTGAAAGATGGAGTGCTCCAGGACTCTCGAAGCCTTCGTTCGAAGAAGCTATGAAGCAAAAGTTCAAGACAGCGAAAAAGGTGGGTTGTGGCCGTCTCTATTTATGCATGAGATGCTGAGTCGTGGGAAGGGAGATTCGTTTGGGCCCTCTTGTAAGTGTAACTCGGCATTCATAATCGATCATTACTGAGATTCAGTCTAGGGGTACGTTTGGATCGTGTGCCCAAAGACCATTCCTCACCGAGTTGTAGACGAACCATTGGTGGAAGGTTTCTGTCTTCATTCCTGACTACTTCAAACAATATGAGCGCGTCCAGTGTAAGATTCCCTTTCCCTCCTATCATCCTATTTATCCAACTCTGAAACAATTCAGTTGAGTTTGACCCCGGATGCGAAGCCATGATTTTTAGTGTTGACGGAGTCCCGCTTCAAGGTACGGTGGGTGGATTTCCCGCATTAGGATTGCGCTCAACTGCATTGTAGGCATCACCGGTGGCTTTGGCGGAGATCGTCGGGTTGAATACATCATCCCGCCCCATGCAAGGGAGGAAGGATACCACGAATTTGTGATCGAGTCCAGTTGCAATGGCATGTTCGGTGTTCCATGGAATGGAGATACCATACAACCTCCCGATGTGAGCCTTTGAGAGAACGATATCTGATTGTTTCTTCTCTGACCGGCGCTTGTTAGATGAATCGCTATTTCACCCTCGCTTCCGCCGACCTCGTAGTTCCTAACCAAGAAGCCTGGCGCTTGCTCTGGGACTTCCAGACCCTTCGCGAGCTCATAGATACACTCCCTGGTAACACACCGTATGTCCTCTCTGTGGTACCTAGCCCATATTACTAACAATCGCGGTAGGTTGCAAAACAAAGCTTTGGTTGCCGCAAACGAAATAATGAATGTCTTCAAGCGTGGAGATGCTGCCGGTGTTGCGGCGGCGAGGCAGAAGGCAGAAGAAGTCTTTGGTATAGGATGGCAAGCGAAAGGTGCTGATATCTACAGGGAAGGACCGCAGAAGTCAAATGTATGGGGTATAGGACAGTAAGCAATCTCGCTACCTGACTTAGCGTTTTCCGACTCACGTATGCATAGCTGTCACATCGATACTGCCTGGCTTTGGCCTTACTCCGTCACCCAACAAAAGGTCGCCCGCTCATGGGCAACCCAAGTCGATCTCATGGAACGATACCCGGAACATCGATTCACCTGCAGCTCGGCGCAACAGTACAAATGGCTTGAGCAACTCTACCCTCCGTTATTCGAACGTGTGAAGGAGAAGGTGTTGGAAGGAAAATTCCAACCGGTTGGGGGATCCTGGGTGGAGAATGACTCTAATATGCCTTCCGGAGAGGCATTGATTCGCCAGTTTTTGTTTGGTCAGAGGTATTTTGAGACGAGGTTTGGGAAGAGGTGTGAGACGGCTTGGTTGCCTGATTCGTTTGGATTGACGGGAGCGTTGCCTCAGTTGATTCGCGGTGCTGGTGAGTGTCTCGTTGGGCTTTTTAGTGCATCTGGGCTTGACGATGTGTATCAGGCATGGCGTATTTCTTCACTCAGAAGTTGTCATGGTGCGGTGCTCAGTTTATTCGTTGCGCACAATATGGGCTGACCTCGGCCTTGTTGAACTAGGAACAATATGTAAGGGTGCCATCTGACCTGTCGTGTCGTTAACTAATGCGTGGTAGCAACGTCTTCCCTCACTCAACGTTCAACTGGGTCGGCATCGACGGCACTCAGGTGCTGTGCCATATGACACCTGGTAGGACCATCTCTTACTGCGACCATTCCGTTGTAACTAATATCACTTTATATAGTCGACACGTACACCGCCCAGGCTACTGTTGGTGACGTCAACAAGGGACTGACCAACCACAAGGTAAGCCGTTCTTCCACTCGGCCTCGAGTATGTATTGAAATTGCAATAGAATCTCGAGTCCTCCGATACTGCTTTGCTCGTGTTCGGAAATGGCGATGGTGGAGGGGGTCCACTTCCGAAGATGCTGGAGAACGTACGCAATCTGTATTCACTACTGAAAGAGTCGTGTTTGAGCTTGGGATATAGTTGCGCCGCATTCGTGCTGTGACTAACACCCATCGTGAACTTCCTCCAGTTAGCATGGGCCATTCCGTGGATGAGTTCTTTGAGGATATCGAGAAGTCCACGAATGAAGGCAAAACCTTGCCTAACTGGTAGGTCATATGCCCGAGATTACAAGTTACTGTCGTGCTAATGGTTTGGAAAGGCACGGTGAACTCTACCTCGAGGTAATAGAATGTAACTGCACCTTTTGGGCCGAAACTGATATGAAATCCAATAGTTCCATCGCGGGACATACACCTCCCATGGTCCGTCCTCGTTTTAGCTTCGGTGCCCCGTTCAAGTAGCTAACATGCCATCAAGGCTCAATCAAAAAGGGCAACCGCCATTCGGAGATTTTACTTCGTGATGTCGAGCATATCACAACTTTGGCATCATTATACAAGAATGATTATGCCTATCCCAAAGAAAAGATCGACGAAAACTGGGAGAAGGTTCTCCTCAACCAATGTATGTGTCCTTCACTTATTCCGATTCTGCTTCTCCTGATTGAGGCGCTGGTAGTCCATGATATTCTCCCGGGCTCTGCAATGTGAGTCTCAACCCGTTTGCGATGCTCCGCCTCCAGCTCATTTGCCTCCTTCAGTGGCATGGTGTATGACGACGCCGAAAAGCTCTACGCCGAAATCAAAGATTCTGGCGAAGCTCTCCTCGACGAAGCACTCACTGTCCTCTTCCCCAATTCCCTCCCTCTTACCGCTTCTTCTGGACTTAAGAACTTGAAAAGCTATAACAAGGTTATTGCGTACAACACGACGTTCTTCCCTCGCTGGGACATTATTAAGATCCCACTATCTTCAGTCAGTTCATCGTTGAAAGCGCAAGTTATGCAAGCAAGCGATGATGGGAAGGAGGGGTATGCTGTTATGCAGACGGATGCTGGAAGTCAGGTCGGAATGTTGAGAACCCCAAGTAGCGCGTTACATGCGCAGTTGTTGCCTGCTTCTGGTGAGCTATTTGACATTTGTAAATCGAGGAGAGGTTTGACTAATAGAGTCAGTGTACACCAACGGCTCGGACCATTTCGTACTCCGGAACTCGAGCATACAATTGACGATCTCCAAGGGTCGCATTACCAGCTTGTTTGATGTCAAGCTCAAGTGAGTATCCACCATGGGGTCACGTCCTTGGTATTGATCCTTCACCCATAGTCGTGAACTCATCCCGGAGGGTCAAACTGGCGGATTGGTGATCTTCGAAGACCGTCCGAATTATTGGGATGCCTGGGGTACGTGACACATCTGGTTTGCGCCAATTCACTCCTCAATCCACTGCTTCGGCCCCGCAGATGTTGAAATTCATCATTTGGAGACTGCTCGTCCACTTGAGTTCAACAACGTTACAGTCCTTGCTCAAGGCCCGCTGCGTGCTGCTGTGAAGGCTGAAGTCCGATATGGTCAGAGCTTGATCACTATCACGGTAAGCTCGCTAACTCTACTAGCTAATGTTGGCGAAGTAATCGATCGGCTTCTTTCGTAGATCTCACTTGATGCCGTCCCAGCTACAACGAAGACTAATTCGCGTTCCCTGTTCAACTTTGATACTGTTGTGGACTGGCATCAGCGCCACGAGTTTCTCAAATGTATGACTTTCAACACAACTGCCGGGCCAACCCCTCACTCCAATCACCGCAGTCGAATTACCCCTTGATGTTCACAACCCGAACGCCACGTACGAGACGCAGTTCGGTTATGTGCAGAGACCGACACACAAGAACACAACGTGGGACATCGCCAAGGTGAGATAGGTCGATCTCTGTGGTGAGAACCTGCTAACATTGTTGCACTACCGTAGTTTGAGGTTTGCGGCCACAAGGTGGAACTCAATCCCCTGCCGGGCTATTCACATGCTGACAGTTCCCATTTCTCCTTTAGTACGCCGACTTGAGTGAATTCGGATATGGAGTCGCTATTCTTTCCGAGTCCAAGTATGGGTTCTCTTGCATTGGAAACGTGCTGCGTATTTCACTCCTGCGGGCTGCGACTGCTCCAGATGCAGAGCAAGATCAAGGTGTGTCAACATGACTTCCCCGCTTATGACGTATGGTGACCTTTGTATAGGACTCCACCATTTCTCTTTCGCCGTCCTTCCCCATGAAGGATCCTTCTTGGAATCTGATGTTCCACAAGCTGCGTATCTGTACAACTCCCCCTTACGAAGTGCGTGATTTCATATTTGGTAGTATTACGGTGTCTGACGTAACCGTAAGTTCGGGTAATGCCCAATGGCAGCGAGTCGGTTCTCGCTTCACATTTCCAGTCACCGTTCACAATTTCAGGCGCACGCAACATTATTCTGGAAACTGTGAAACGTGGAGAATACGACGACTTTAATGCGTCCGTTTCAGGCTCCGACTCTGGGCCTGTGACGGTTATTCTAAGACTGTATGAGGCGTTCGGTGGACACGGGAAAGTCCAACTTAACGTTGCGCGCCACATACCCGTTTCTAAGGCGTTCATTACGAACTTGTTAGAAGATGAAGAAAAGGAGCTAACAATCAGCCGATCCACTATTGCGGTGGGTTGTGACAGTGCCAACGAGAATGTTGATACACCAGGGTGCTCAATGAGTTTGAGTTTCCGAGGATTTGAGGTTAAGACGGTTAAGCTCGTTATCGGTGCGCCGCCTCCTCCGCCTTCCTTCTCCACCACAAAACAAGAGTCAGTTATTTCACATCATTCTGACATTCTCATATAGCTCATTTGGACCTTTGCTTGTAGCCGGAAGAAGAGAGACAGTTGGGTGACGGTTGATCGGGACCGGTTACTTGCTCTGTAAATTGATGTACTTTCTTTGACTTTGATATTTGTATTGTAATTGTTTCTTTCCCCCCTTGCCCTTGCGTGGCCGAATGCCCTCCTGCATCATACCAATCCCTCCGTTCTGCTTGTCTAGTCCCATGCCCTATCGTTGACCCCCAACGATCCGCCTTGCCCATTTTCATGATTCATGTCGTATTATTCAACTCCTGACCGTCCTGCCCCGTACAGCATATATACCATCGCCAGTGGCCTCTGCCTCGATGAATTTGCTCCAATCGTAGCATTTGGAACAATCAACATGTTTGTGGTCAGGACATCGAGCTGTAGCCAGGCCATCAAGATAGTGTGCATTAACATTCACTCCAAAGGTGTAAATGTTGATAGGGTAGCGCTCCTACTCAAATATAACGACGTGGGAAGCAACATGGAGAGAGAACAGTGTCCACGTTATCTGATTAGAATCAAGTTATGCTTTCTAGAGGATCAAAGTGGAACCTACCTCAAGGAGGAAGCCATTATCAATCTCAAAGTTAGGCCCGAGCCTTGCTGAGAGTTGTCCCTCTATATTGGCCCTCTTGTTATTGAGAGAGCGATAATCCTGGTCACACACGTAGCACAACTCGTTGCCATGCTCCAAGCAAAAGTCAAATTGGTTTATGGTGATGACTTGCATGGACATAATTTTGGCGGGAAGGGATTGAGAATATTTCGATCGCGGAGGTTTCTAGTATGCTGCTGGTACGGGGAGAACTAGCAAGCAGAACTGTAACTTATATACTATAGTTTTGAGCAAGACTTGCGACGGAGCAGGCATGACGGGGCTATGGTTATCGGTTCATATTGCTCCTGCAGTCGGCTAACCTGAGGCACATTTATACGAAGCAGGAAGCCCCCACCTCCTAGTATCTTCAGGGTTGATTTATGTCAGTTTTAGTAACGACGTTTCGGGCCTGTATTGCATCGTATAGGAGAGCAACGAGATGCCGGATATGTAAAAACCTGTCATATTTTCTGCTCACGGAATCACAGGCGACGCAAGTCCGCGATTGCTAGTTCATGCTGGAGTCCGTGTATCCACAACCATCCTTAGTGTCTTACATGAGACACGCTCTTATCAAAAAATCATGATGTAAAACTGGAAACGCCTGAAGGATCAGGAGAACCATGGCCAAGCCTTATCTTATCGTTGCATATTTGTCACGTGGGATGAGGTTCCGAGTTTGGCTCCCCGAACCCAGGCCTTTCCAGGTATTCTTAGGTATTCTTACCTCTAGATTCCTCGCACGATTACCACCATTCTCGAGCGGTTCCAGTTGCACTATACCACAGTATATGGTTAACCCCGATGTAATCCTGCACCTCTTGCCCTAAACTGACTCTGACAAACTACACAGTACGGCCTATGCCTTCCATCTCGTCCGTCATTGCATAGCGCCTCATGCGGCTAGTCACAGGAGCGCTGACGTGATACGCATGGAAGGGCTTCGCGAACCAATTCTCTCCACCAATCCCTAGCCGGTGGTGCTGATAAAAATAGCTATCTAGCTGACGGGTCCAAGGTGTATTTGAAGCTTTTGAGCGCCGGTGTCACTCAAACCGAACCACCTTTCGTCCTATATCATGAAATCCCCCTCGCTTTCTGAATGCGACGAAAAGTATGTGAAGCACGCTGGGAAATCCGATGCAGTGGTATCTACGAAGGAGGTAGATACTGCTGCAGAGTTGGCATCAGGTTCGACAGGGGTATTGGATCCCAAAGAGGCCGCCAGAATACGGTACGTGGCCCACTTATGCCCTCACAGCGTCTCTTATGCATATGTCTAGCCGCAAGATCGACAGACACATCATACCCCTTATGTGCAGTGAGTGTATTTTGGATAAGATTCGGATCTTGCTCATGCTCAACGCATTTCTCCAAGTTCTTTATTGGTATAGTTTTGCATAGCTCGGACGAGGCATGGCTTTAGTTCAACCTACTCCAAGGATCCAGTTCATGGATAAGACGACTCTAGGAAGCGCCGCGATATTAGGCATCAGGTCTTACCTTTCTAACTCCATCGATCCTCATCCTGATATCCTCTTCCCAGGGAGGCGACTCATCTGACCACTAACCAGTACGTCTTTTGTCACACCATTCACCCACTTAGCTTATGTTTTGACAGGTACAATTGGTACAATCATCAGGTTAGACATGCCCTGGGGAAGAAGCTGATGATATTCTTATAGGCTCGGAACTATTTTCTATCTCAGCTATCTCGCGTTTGAGTTTCCTCAAAATTTGTGTCTGCAGAGATTCCCTGTTGCTAAATGGATGAGGTGTGTATTGTTAGCCGGACAACACTTGGTTATTCTCACTTCTCTGCAGCTTCAACATATCAGTTTGGGCGGTGGCGCTTTGTGCCCATGCTGCTTGCAAGAACTTTGCAGGCCTTTTCGTTGTCAGACTGATCCTTGGTGCTTGTGAAGGATCAATTACCGCCGGCTTCTTAATTGTCACATCGATGTTCTATACTAGAAATGAACAAACAGTCAGAGTGGGATGGTGGTGTAAGTAAACTGGTTTCACATCTTGACTTCCTTTAGCTCATCCATTTCAGTCTTAATGAACGGAACAGGTTCGGCTGCCGAATTCCTGCGAATGCCTTGATATCCTGATATTTATCTGCGAGTTAGCTCAGATAGTCACCGGTTTCATCGGTTTTGGGTCACTACATATCCATACCAAGGGTTTTGAACCCTGGCAATGGTAAGAGATAATCTCTTTGGAATATTGAGCACTGAACGCTGAGAAATTGATTTATAGGCTGATGATAATCACAGGAATACTAACATTATTAACGGCTCTAGCTTTTTGGTGTGTGATGTTAACGCTAATATAACGAGACGCCCTCATGAAAGCAACTAGGTTCTTGTTCCCCGACTCACCGACGACGGCATGGTTCTTGACAAAGGAGGAGCGAGTAAACGCTGTGAAGAGGATCAAGGTGCGTGTCTGGGGCTACTACCTGTTAATAGTCTCGAACCACTTTGCCAGGAAAATCAAACTGGAGTGGAGAATAAACGTTTCAAGAAGGAGCAGTTCGTATCCAATGATCCTCATTCACTACGCACAGTCTCATGCATTTAACAGAATGTTCGAAGCCTTTATGGATCCCAAGACATGGCTCTTTGCCCTCTTCTCCGCCCTCGACAACGTCCCCAACTCCCTCACAAATCAGCGACAGATAATCGTCTCCTCCTTTGGATTTACTGCCCTGCAGACTACACTTCTTGGATGCGTAGACGGCGTTGTTGAAATCATCACCATTTGGGTAGGAGTCAGTATTGCTTCTAGAATTCCCAATAGTCGGGCCTACGTCGGCACAATCTTCATGATACCTAATCTCGTCGGGGTCTTCTTGATCAACTTCCTGCCATGGACTAACAAAGTTGGTTTGCTTTTCGCTCAATGGACTACCGGTGCGCTTTTCCTGAGCTTTGGTATATCCGGTCCTTACCCACACCATTCTAGGCGTAGGCACAACTGGATTCGTTCTTGGGCTAGCTTGGCTCTCGAGTGTTACTGCGGGCCACACCAAGAAAGTTACCGTCAATGCGATCATGTTATCCGCATATTGTATTGGAAACGCCGCGGGTCCCTTCATGTGGCAGGCCAAGTATAAGCCTAGGTGTGTCGAGATGACGATACACCGGCTCCTCTCCTGACTTTTTTTTTTTTACCAGGAACCATGTTCCATGGTTAATAATAGGCATCTGCTATTTATCGTGCATGATAATCATGCTCCTACTTCGTTTTATCATGAGCAAGGAGAACAAGCGGCGTGACACCGAGCCGCGCGACACAACCTATGACGAAGTATATATCGAGCGTGTTGACAGTGATGGGAACATTGACAAGATTCGGGTTGACAAGGTACGCGTCGTCCATTCCGTGGCAAAGCAGATCGGATGATCAATCGCTCCTCGTAGGAATTTTTGGATCTTACGGATATTCAAAACCGTGATTTCCGCTATGTATTGTAGTTCGTGAAGCGGTGGCATATCAGTCAATGTCAAGTGAATCAGTATATGGTGAGCGCGACAACATGAGTGCATAATACACCTGTCCGAGGATTGATCTTGAGTCAAACGTCGTACCCTCAACTGGTTGATCATGATGTTGTCACGTCCAGACTTGGTTTACTTCCGAATTCTCACTAACCAAACATTTCCGATCATCTTCGCGAGAGACTGTTCGATGTTCACGGGACGTCGTATAACCTAAAGGCTTGATTTGACATCTTTCAGATTTTCAGAGGACAGCGTTTCGGAGACTGCAGAACGTTTTTAGCTGAGGTCCCATCGTGCATTCGAGGACGTCAATAAGACTTGGGAGTCAAATATTTTACGTGAACTAAAACTCAAGTTATGTAAGAAACCACTTCATATGGAACGTTGATAGAGTAGTTCCTAAACATTAGATGGAAATGCCTCTGTAGGTGCGGAGCTGATCCCTCATGCGAGTGATCTGACCAGGCGTAAACTCAGTCATACAGGCGTCGTCAGAGTAATCCATGAAATTATCTGAAAATATTCGGTATGAGTGCACCATTTGAAGAAGAGAACTCGTACTCACGAATCGGATCAGCTCCGCCACCAGAGCAAGTATCGCGACCGGTGGGGCAGCCTGAAGCAGGGGATGACTCAGGAGGAGTGTCGGAGACCTGGTCTCCAGTGCTACTGCACCCTCCTTGGAAGGTGTGATAGAGACCAACCCAGTGCCCAGCTTCGTGAGTCAACGTCTGTTTGAACGTTATTGAAGTTTTAATATACAGGGGACGTGGAGCCAAACCTGTCCAAGGTTGTATGGAACTGTAGTTCCACCCGGAACGGAGGAGAAAAGCATCACGACTCCGTCATCCTTAGGTGCACTGCTGTAGGAGGAGGGGAAGGTCGAATAGCCGAGTAAGCCAGCACCGGAGCCAGACCTAAATCTATAAAAAACGAGTAAAATCTGAGGAAGAAGTATTGAATAGATGATGAACGTACCCTACAGTGTAGACATTCAGGACCTTTGCATCGCCGACACGAAGAGCATTCTTCATTGCGGTTTGTTGGGATGAACCTGGACCGGCATTGTTGAACCAATCCGAGTTGACCGTGCGCGTGGTGCCAGCCAGAACCCAAGTGATTCCAGCGTTGGCGTATGCCTTATTCATCACCTGGATTTGCGATGCAATCTGCGAGTCGCTGAAAAAAACATGAGACGGCAAAGCAATTCTTAACGAGAGACATTTACGGGACGTTTCCGCCAGCGAGAGTCGTGTCCCTGCTGACGACATGGAATTGCACCTGAATGGTGGCAGCCTCAACAGAGACGTCTCCAGGAGGAACCTTGTTAGCCTTGAAGTGTGCCTCCGCAGCAGCTATTTCTTCATCACTAATGACAGTTCCACACCTAGATGATTTCGTGAATAATGCATGACTTTCGCAGGTGGAAGGATGTGATACCTCCTGAAAGAGGTTGTGTTGAATGGCGTAGCAACTGCAACGGAAATTGAAAGTAAAAGACTGAAGATCGTTGACTTCATCGTTGTGATACTCTGAATTATTCTGCAAACATTGTGGGCCTTTATACCTCAGCCTTTCGGCCGCCTCCAACGCTCTAAGGGAGTTGTTGACGAATGTTTCGTATGCCGACATATGGTCCAGCAGTATTCAAAGCATCTCTTACACGCGGCGAGCAGTCACACAACGTCGGCCTTCACTCTGTACCGTGCAAGAAGTTCGATAAACCATATGTTTTGTGCACTCGACGCCATCTGATGACTTCGCAAACCAAAGATAGAGTGCCAACGTCGTAGCCAGTTGACGTTTCCAGGTCCGAATGGGCACTGAAGACCTGGCTCATGGCACTTTTCCACATTGTTTACTGAAGTATTAATAAAAGCCATTGATCGTTTGGGTCAGGAGATCAGAGGGAAAGGTAAGCACACATGGATACAAACTGTAGAATTTCGGATGCCAAGACTCTTTGCGGCAGATTTACCCCAAGCCGACGCCACTAGCGAAGATATGATAGGTTCTCAGGAGGAGCCAAGCATGTTACGCCGCTAACTTCCAATCACTCTGTCGGTTGTTTCACCCAGAGTGTCAGAAACCTTTGGTAACCTACATAACAGATTGGACCGTCGATGCATCAAAACTAGTATGATTTACCCGTGCCGTTGGCACTATCTGCGTTGAAGATCCACACTCCGGACCTTCGGCCCGTCGGCTCGAGTCTCGGGGGGATCAGATTTGTCAGCAATTTGTCAGCCATCAAAGCTGACCAATTTTTGATCACTCCCACGCATCGTCCCGTTCTATATAGACAAGCCTGATACCCGTGCCGTTGGCACGCTTTACTCAATCTAATTCAGAGTTCAAAGCACAATCCAATTCAGAGTTCAAAGTACATTCCAGTTCAGAGTTCAAACCTACTATTGTACACTATATCTGTCCAAGTTGAAGTCCAGAGAGTACTTCTTTGTATACTATATTCATAGTCCTCCTGTTCTTCTCCTTCCTGATGTACACCTTGAGAGAGCTACATATAGCTGTCTATGAGAGAACACAGATGTCTCCAAGTTAATCCCAACATGCTTCACTGACTGTCCCTGGGACTTGTTGATGGTCATTGCAAATGCAAGTCGGACTGGAAATTGCCTGCGCTTGAGAGGAATGGGTAAGTTCTCTGAAGATGGCTGCAAAGTGATCCTGGGAATCAAAGCTGTCTGGCCATGAAACTTGGGGTCATTACTAATGATCCTACACCTCAGAACTCTCCTCTCTATCTTCTCCACAATCATCCTGGTCCCATTGCACAGTCCCTTTGATGGATCCAAGTTCCTAAGAAGCATCACTGGACAATGCTCTTTAAGCACCAACTTTGCTAGAGGCAGACCACTTGTATTGAGTGAGTTGAGGTACTCTGTTGGATAAGGCTGGTGATTGTTTAACTGGTCATTCTCCAGCTGAATAGAGTCTGCACTCATGAGAATGTGGGGAGGAACCTCAGGTCTGAACTTGCCAAGGATTGAAGCATTAAGGATGTCAACTTTATCATTCTTGGCAGAGAGGATGGTCCTGTCCAGGAAGTATTGGTCAGGCATTGGGAATTGGATGTTAGGATAGATGGAGTTGATCAAGGAGTTGAGGTTGGGACAACACATGGGAGCAGGAATCTGGAGAGTCTGATCATTAGCCAACTCATTCCCAGCTCCAATCTTGAGTAACCATCTAGCATGATCAATGCTATCTGGAGTCTGCTCCAACCTCATGTTGTGGATTAGGTAGTGGACTGTGATGTGATTCCAGAGAGGGGATTTGCGCAAAGAGGCTTGAACAACATCTTGTCTTGATCCATGAACAACAACAGGAAGAGTTTGACGGAAGTCACCACCAAAAACAGTAGTGATACCACCAAAAGGCCTCTCATTCTAAAGTACAATCATTAGTTATCTATTCACTGGAATAACAGGAGAATACTCACACTGAACAGGTCTTGGAGACATCTATCAACAGACTTGATAGCATTTCTGTGTTGCATAGGGGCTTCATCCCAGATGATAACCTTGGTTCGCTGAAGGACTGGCCACATGTGTGAAGTGCGCTTGATGCCAGCAACAGAAGCTTCATCAGCAGGAATAGGGATCTTGAATCTGGAATGGGCAGTTCTTCCTCCTATCAACAATAGGGCTGCAATCCCAGAAGAGGCAACACAGAGAGCAATATCACCTTGGGATCGAACAGTAGCAGCAATGGTGTTGAGAACAAAGGTCTTCCCACATCCACCTGCACTATGGATAAAGAGAGACTGACCAAGGTTCTGGTTGATGGAGTCCATGACAGCATTGTAGGCATTAGACTGTTCCTGGTTGAATTTCTGTCAGTCTTGATTGACCTGAGCTGACAATTCAGCATGGTTATAGTCAAGCTCTGCTGCCAGTATAAAGTTGTCAACCTGATCCTGCCAGTCTTGCTGAGGGAGGGGCATGGGAGGGAAGTCACTAAGAGTCTTTCCAGACTCCATGAGGATTTTGTTGAGGAGGTGAAGACCATAGTCATATACCTGCTCATCTGTGAACTCCATATCCCTATAGTGTACCAGGGCTCAGAGTTGTGCTCTGCAGTCATCACAGATCTTGGGTTGGAATTGCTCCCAGAGGTTGAGAGGCTCAGCAGGATGACAGAAAAGGAGGATGACTGCAAATAATCGCCTCAACACATTGCCTGTCTACATATCTCCAGCTTCAGTCAGACACTGAATCCATTCTCTATCATCCTCCAAGATTCCTCTAGCCAAGCATGCCTCCTTGAATGTGTTATACAGCTGGCCCTGGTAGGTACGCAAGTCTTCAAAAGAAGTGGCACCTGGAACAACTGTCAAGAGGAGCCTGAGGTAGAAACGCTCTCCCTGAACTGGAGAGGCAAAGTACATCCTCCCAATTGCCACTCCTTTTTTCCTATGATTCCAGGTCTTGGTCTTCTTGTCAAAAGTCCAAGTTCAGGGAAAGTCCTGATAGAGGATATGGCGTGCATCTTCATTGTTTCTATTGGCCTCAAACCAAGCAATAAGTGCTGTCCTTTTTATATTTTCCCTAGCAAGAACCTCTGCTGCTGTTTGGTCTGGGTCAAAATAGACAGTGTGCTGGTTGGGGAGGTGGACAGGAAGATGATAGACAGTGGGATAAGCAGCATGTCTGGAGAACTCAAATATGTGGCTGCAAGCCTCTACAGGAGATATATAGCGAGCATCAAGATACTCTTTGATCTCATCTCTGTTCTGGTCTCCTACTGCTGCCAATGTGAGGGTTGTTTTGTCATGACCCTTGAAGATGTACTTGTGAATATATTTGACAGAAGAAATAGTGACACAAATTTCAATGTTGATATGGCAGCGGTACTTGGCACTGAGGAACTTGCAATGAGGAACAACCCATCAGTTATCATAGGTAAATCCAGCTCTCTCAAATGTCCGGTTGTTGTTTGGCCTGGTATACTTGGGATAACCATCCTCTCCAAATAGTGTATCCTCTCTGAACTCCTTGGGAAAATACTTGCTACACTTGCCATTGATCATACAGGGAGCATTGGGATAGCCAGGACCACATGGACCATGCAACATCATAGAAGTGACAACCTCTGAGAGAATGGGCTCAGTCTGAGGATCAGGAAGTTGGGCAGAGACTATGTGATCAACATGGTTGGCATCTCTGATCTTGTCAGCTGGCTTTAAAAATGCTAGAAGATGCATGTGGGGAAGACCACGTTTCTGGTATTCTATTGTATGTACCATAGCTGAAACATCTCCAAGCAATCCACCCTTAATGTCCTTGAGGAGAGCATTCTTCTTCTGCTCAAAAACCCTGGAAACAATGTCTGGACGATCTGTGGCTGTCTGTCCAGGAAGGAGGTTTTGAGTGATTTCATCCCACCTGGGATTGGCAGTCATGGTGATGAAGAGATCAGGGACTCTGTTGGCTCTACAGATGGCCATGGCATCCTGGAACAGTTGGTTCATGAAGCACTCACTCCCAAGATGTGAGGAAGGTAGAATGACACATCAACCATGTCCCTGGAGTCTGATGTTGCCATCTTGGTCATCAATGAGAACATTCAGAAGACCTTGGTAAACTTCAGTTCTGAGCTTCTTCTAATTATTCCAGATCTAGTGAGCTTGCTCTGCTTAGTGGAGGTTCAAGCATTGAAACATATTACTGGAATAGCTTGCTACTATAGGACAATGGAGGGTGGGGAGTAGGTCAAATGTAGAAACTGTAGGCATAGTAGCAGGTCTGAGTGACACAGAGTTCACATCTTTCCATTGAGGCCAGGTTGTGAAAAAATCCTATGGTGCCAGCCATTCTCACTAAAGGGAAAGAGAAGAACATAGTGGAGACAGGAATAGGAAATATTGTGGTAGCTGATTCTTTGAAGCTCATCACCATGTAGATGTAGAATAATGTCCTGATGCTCAGACACCTCATCAGCTCTAGCAGTTGGGATAACAACAGGCATCCCCTTAGCAGAGGTAGCATTGTATCTCCTCTGGTCAATGCAGGGATCAACATGTAGCCAAGCAGAGATATTGTGTTGCTCATGCTCAGGCTTCTCCCTCA
>JAEUWS010000011.1:0-25316 GCA_018524945.1 Podaxis sp. C-F-92630
TGCTATTTCTATAAACGTACAGAAGGGCGGGGCGGCCTGAGTTTAAGCTTTTTTGGCTCGGTTATGTGACGTCATGAGACTCAACCCCTACCAGAGTTCACGAAGAGGAGGCTATAAACGTATGTCCGCAGGAGACTATATAAATGTACGTCGGCCACAAGACTCCCTTTCCGCTCTCCACAATTACCGCCCAGGTCATGCCCTCGAGCCAGCTTAACTGCGACATTTGGTGCGAAGTGCTCGAATTATTGAGACATGAACAGTTCGATGCTTCTTTATCTCATCACTCCTATTACAAGGTCCGCGCATGTCGAAAGACAATTCTCAACATTGCTCTCACCTCTACAACCCTTGTCGACATCGCTCTATCTACGCTATGGCGGGATATGAGTACTTTGGAACCTATCGTGCGTGTCATCAACACCTTTGCTGCGGATGGACTCTTTTTGTCTCGACAAGTGGTCTCGTCGAAGGGGGTCTGGGTGGGTTGGCTTTTGCCCTCATTAATTACGTTGAAAGACTCATGAACTCGCTCGACCATAGGTGCTGCGAGAACCACCTTACAAAGATGTTGTATGCGACCGCGTGTGGAGTTATTTACGGCGAGTCCGTTCCTTCAGCATTAAAGGTCCACCCGACGGAGAAGTTGCACTATGGACTATCCTTTCACGATTATTAGACTCTTCGACACTCCTTCCGAACCTTGGATGCCTTACCATCAATTTCGAAGCATACCGAACCCCCTCCTACGACCACCACTTAATACTCCTCGTGCCTCCCACTCTGGATACCTTTCAGACTAGCCAGCAAGCAGAAACGAACTGCGTGGAAACCGTCTTGGCGTTGTACCAGAGGCTTGCGGCACGTAGAGTGGCATTAAGGAACATCTCCTACCACGGCGATTCCTCCCCCGGCCTCTTCCCGGCCCTCTCTTTCTTTAGGACTTTGCGCAATCTTTCAATTACGTATGAGAAGACCACTGCACAGCAAAGCAAGATGTCCATTTTGGAGCTAGCACAGGAGCTCCCAAATCTGTCGTCTCTCCAAGTTGACCTTAGGACTATTTCCTTAGTGGAACACACACCTATGATTTCTGCCGACCACTACTCATTGAAGGAAATGACGTTGGATGGATTCCCAGGAAACCTAGAAGTCTTTTTCCATAGTGGACTTCAATGCTCTTGTCTCGAAACCTTAAACATCCGCATACACACGGCGAAGGGTCTTTCCTGGAGGGTCCTTCTTAATTGAGTGGCTTCCACGTTTCCGAGACTAGAAGCATTATGTATCGAAGTCCCAGGGTCCATTGAGGCTTGCCCTCCCCCGAGGGTACAAGACCTCGAGGTGCTTTTGCCTCGACGCATGACAAAACTTTGGTTTGCACACGTTCCGTATGATCTCCCTTCGAGCAACCTTATGGCAATGGTGAAAGCATGGCCTGACCTCCGTAGCTTGACGTTGTCTGGCTCTGGTGTGTTTTACGGCCTACCTGCGCTCACTACCATTTCCCAATTGCACAACCTTGAATACCTCCGTATTCGGATCGACTGCGTGGCCCTCATTAATGTCCATTCTTGTCCTCTGGTACTCCGGCCGCGAAGCACGCTGCAAGAGATATGCCTCGTATCCCCGACGTGGACTTCGACTCTGGAGGTGGCGGAGATGTTGGCAAGGAGGCTACGGTGGTTATTTCCTAAACTTGATGTTGTAGATGCTGAGGAGGCCGTGGTTTCGGACCTGGATCATATTCTAAAGGGGTTGGATTATGCGAACGTGGTCGCGCAGGATGTGGCCACCTCGGTAGAGTGGCAGTAGTAGAGTACTTACTTTAATATTCGGGTAGTCAGCTTTAATAGAGGTAGATTTACATAAGTAGTTTTATTCATTGAGCATAGGCAACTCAGTGCGCTCTGCTCAACCGTGCCAGCCCAAAAGGTATTCACATGACTTGGTCTCGGCCTGCAGAGTCGGCTCGGGGGTCCGGTGACACAGCTTAACAAATCAGCAATCATTAATCAGTAAGTACTATTTCCCGATTCTTGATTTCATCCATTTGTATCTGCCTCGATGGACGCCAACAACGTTAACAGCGACATCTGGAACGAAATCCTGAAGTACCTCCGACCTACCCCTTTTTTCTTTCTCTCAGAAGAGGAAAAGCTCAGACGCAAAACGATTACCAGCCTAGCGCGCGTTTCACAACTGTTGAACGACTGTGCACTGGATGTGCTGTGGAACACGATGGACTCAATTCAGCCCATAGTACACATAATCAACTCATATGCGGCAACTACAGATGATGTCGTCCTCGCATACGTCGAGGATTCCCATTGGGTTAGTAGTCATCTCCATCCACAGTGACCTCTTTGTTGAAGTGCATGGGATGAAGGATTTGCACAAACCTCTTGACGATAACACTCGCTTCCTCGTACGGGATCGCCTTCGCCGAATACGGTCTATCCACTTGGGTAGTCAGCTAGACGCAAAGGAAACTTCCCTGTGGGTCATCCTCGTGGGATGCATGGGACAAAACGAACCGCTTGTCCCTGGACTGCAAAGACTAGACATTCACGGGATCGAAGCGTCATACATCAGTCATCTTATACTCCTCATACCCCCAACCCTGACAAGCGTCGATGCAAGTCACAACGCCGGTTCCTCAGCTAGCGAAAGCTTGTCGCTCTATAGGCTTCTTAGATCCCGTAAATGTTCGCTGGAGGAAGTTACCCACCATTCCACGTTATCGCGAGAGCTTCTCCCAGTGTTCGCGACTTTCACGGGTCTGAAGACTCTGAAGTTTATTATCATCGGACGCGTTCAACGACAGAGAAATACTGTTACCCTTTCCGCGGTCTTACAATGCCTTCCATCTCTTGTGAACCTCGAGGTCGACCTCACGTATCTTCCAGTCCTGGGTGCCTCAGACTCTCCGACTCTGCAACTTCACGCTCTCGAAATGCTGCATATCAGGGGCGATCCAAAGGAATCAGAGGCGCTACTCGCGATAGCAGAATTCCCCTCGCTTCGGTCATTATCGTTAACTATCTCGCCGAAGGGGGCTTGGTCCTGGGGTCCCCTCTGCGACCTAGCCGCTTCTCACTTCCCATCCTTGTCTACAGTCAGGCTCCGGGCCTTTTACTGCATCAATCCGCCTTTAATTCTACTACAAGACATAACCCAACTTCTCTCCCTGCGACTCACAACTTTCTCATCGTCTATCCCACACCAATTGACGGCGGAAAATCTGGGCACTATGATCAACGCATGGCCCGAACTCCGCTTTCTCGAACTTCGCGGCCCCGGTGGTGAGCCCTTCGACGCCACTATTTTGTTATCACTATCGCGAATCCCATCCTTGGAACAACTCTGCATCAGTCTCGATTTTCAGTCGCTGGCACGTCCGTTGGAACCGAACACAGTAACCCCTGCAAAAAGTGCCCTGAAGGAACTATGTATTGTTAAGATTGGTGGGTTTCCTTCAACCTGGGAAGAGAAACTTGTGCTAGCACAAAACCTTCTCACTCTATTTCCGCGACTTCGAACGGTTTCTTCGACACTGGAAAGGCATGACGTACAGGATGTGACAGCGATTATTATAGCCATGAACAAGACGATGGCAGCCCTTGCCTTTCGCCGATGAATCTTATATCACGAGATGGCCAAACTCCTTCAAATTGTCCCTATGGAGGTGCTTAATGACACCTGTACATGGTATAGTCCTCTACAAACGAGTGCTCTCACTTTGCCGTCCGTGTTGGTGGGCTGAATTGCTATTTTCTCTACATTTCCTCCGATTCTTTTCGATGCTGCTGAAAGTTGACGATCTCGTGAAACTTCCGTTGATACCTGCTCTGTTACAAATATCTTCCCGCGATCGATTTTGTATAAGTGGCCCAAAATATTGTCCCGTTTTCATACTCTGTCTCTCTGTTTAGGGCAACTCATGACGTTCGTGATAGTATTATAGCGCTCACATGGTCCGGCCGGGATAGTTGTTCGTCATTTGGCCCGCTCCGGGTGGTGCTAATAAGTTCACTTACTGTAGACTTAACAGTCGGCAGTGCTAACGGACTGGTGGTACAACAGAGGTCGGCAGAGGTCAACTCCTGTGATTTTTAATTCATATTAACAACCGTCGGCTTGGCAAACTTATGTATGTCTTCAGACTCCTTCCCAGTCACGCCGGAACGCTCTTAGATAATACACTTGTTCCGAAGTTTAACCGAAACTTGACCGGGACGGTGCGTTCCAACTCATCCTGGCATCAATGATTTTGCTCTCGGCCCGAAGTGTCAGTTGGGGTTCCCACGTTTATATACCAGTGCTCAGGTGGCGGATTGCCACGGTAACTGTATTACTGCCAAACTAAATCTTGACTTTCTACAATCTGTCTTTTTCTCTCGATGCGTACCGATAACGTCAACGGCGACATCTGGAACGAGGTCTTGAACAACCTCGAGTATGATTTTGAGGTTTCCACGAAAGAGGACAAGATACGACGCCAAACAATTCTTAGCCTGGCCCTCGTCTCGCGATTGCTGAGTGATCGTGCGTTGGATAGTCTTTGGAAACAGATGAAGTCTCTGGGGCCGATAGCACACATAATTAACTCGTGCGCGTCGTCTACAGGGGACGATATCCTCGCGTACGTCGAGGAATCCCATTGGGTTAGTGGTTCTCCCCATATACACTAGACACGCCGCTGATGTCAATGGAATAAAAGGAACTACGCAAACTTCTTGACAGTAGCGTTCGCTCCCGTGTACGAGACTACCTTCGTCGAATACGGTTTCTTTCTCTCGACTGTGTGGACGGGCAGGAGGCTTCCCTGTGGATCGTTCTTGCGGGGTGTATGGGACAGGCGGGACCACTCCTCCCCAACCTGAAACGGCTACAGATTTGCTCTATTGGGGATGCTCACATCAATAACATCGCACTTCTCGTACCCACCACGCTGAATAGTGTTGTAACAGCCCAGAACATTCGCTCACCAACCCGGGGGTATTCGTCCTTATACAAGCTACTCACAGCTCGCGGGTGCTTACTGGAGAGTATCAGCCACTTGGAAAGGCGTTCGTACGAGCTCCTTCCAATGTTCAGGCCATTCACAGGTCTGAGGACTCTAATCCTTGAATGGCCGGAGGACCATGTGTCACAGAGAGGCACTGTTCCTCTTCCCGAGCTCCTGCAGTGCTTTCCCTATCTTATGAAACTCCAACTTGACCTACGAATGATTTCAATCCCCAATATGTCAAATCCTCCGTCTCTGCAACACCACGCTCTCCAAACACTTCATATTACAGGTCGCAACGAAGAATTGGGGGCGCTACTCACGAGGGCGGAATTCCCCTCACTCCGGTTGTTACGGGTGGGTACGTGGTCCAGAGGAAATTGGTCATGGAATCTCCTCTGTGACCCAGCTGCTTCCCGCTTCCCAGCCCTGTCTAGCTTCGTGCTCGGCGCTCTTGACGATGCATGTCCCCCTTTGCTTATGCAAGACTTGGCTCAACTTTTATCTCGTCGACTCACAGAATTCTCTTTGAGTTTCGTTGCACATCAATTGACGTCGGAGAATCTGGGCACTATGATCACCGCATGGCCCGACCTCCGCGTTCTCTCCTTGTCTCGTTTCCGAGGCCCGCCGTTCGATGCAGCCGCTTTACAGCTGCTATCGCGAATTCCTACCTTGCGACAGCTTTACATCCGTCTCGATTTTCGATCGTTGGCACGTCCATTCGGGGCAGATGTAATACCATTTCCAAAAAGCTACTTGGAGGAAATACACATTGACGAGCCTGACTGGTTTCCTTCAACCTTGGAAGAGAAGCTAATAGTGGCGCAAAATATTCTCACTCTATTTCCGCGACTTCGAGCTGTCGCTTCGAACAAAGGAGGTCCTGGCATTCAAGATCTGGCAACCATCATAGAAGCTATGAATAGGACGGTCGCGATTCTTTCCTTTCGCCGATGAGTCCTATTTTATGTCATGGGGACTCCTTCAGCTTTCCACTGTAGTGTTTTACGGTTCCGTGCATGGTCTCAGCCTTCTATACACGAACACTCAGCTCCCTCCATCATCCTGTATGGTGGGCTTCGTTCCATTACTTGCTATCCTTCTTTCGGTACTTCTTGACGCTGTTGGGATTTGGCGACCTTACGATCTTCGTTCATATCTGTTCTGTTGCCGCTATCTTCTGTACGTGTAGCCCAGAATCCCAACAGATGCATTTGTGCTCTAATTTCACAGCCTGGCTTTGTCGCTGTGATTGTATTAGGGCAATCCATAATGTTCGCTCGTGATACTGTTTCAGCGCAAATATTCTCGTACTACCTGCGTCATTCAATGTAGGACATTCAGGGGATGTTGCAACAGTGCGACGACGATCATGAAGGAATGAGCGGGGGTAAGGACGGCATCATACAACTGTCGGGATGCCCAAATCCACACCCTCTGGAGGTATCAGAAAAGGACACAAGCGCAATACGGGCGTGGCGTAAGGAATGGAAAGGCAGAGATAAAGACTCGGATAAGAGTCTGAGTTCGAGAAAGTTGACATATAGGGTTTGATGAACTACTTAGATACCTAGAGCTAATACCGCGGAATGTGTCAGGCATGGAACACGGGTTGCATGAAATCCATATTATAGCCAACGAGGTATTGGTATTTGTTGTGACATAAAGTTGGTATTGACACCTTTCAAGTAAGCGCCTTGATGCCCTCCTTTAGAAGCCAGTCACACTATATTAATATACGTGACTGGATGAATCGACATTCGCCTCGTTGCATTTCATCCACATCATGGAACCCATCGTGAACCGTGATATATGGTCGGAGATCCTACAATACTTTCGCATTTCCCTTGTCGATGACAGTCGAGAGGAGATTGGTATCAAGAGGCGTACCACCTTCTCCATTGCTTTGACATGTACGGGGCTCGTCGGGTTCGCACTTGATGAGCTATGGAGATGCGTGATATCGCTGGAACCCATCGTGCGCGTTTTCAACGCCTCATCAGCTTCATCCACAAACGGCTTTTACTATCAGAATCAGGAATACTGGGTAAGAACCCATCACTGCATGAGAACGCGAGGTAGTTCTAAGGCTTTCCTGACAGGAGATTTCATTGTCAACAACCGAGATGGATTTCTGCCTCCCCCGGGCCCGCTCGTATCTGTCTCGTATCCACTACCTTCACTTTTCTAGTTTCCCTACCCATAGAGAGTGCACCTTGTGGCAAGCCCTTTCTAGTATCGAACAGTTCCCCTCGCTGTGTCCCAACCTGAGGAAACTGTACCTGGGGATGGGGATCGGCACCGCCGGTAGGATATACAACCTCAACGCGCTCATCTCGCCTTCGTTGAGGAGTATCATTTTTGCCAATTCCGTTTCTGAATCTTCCGATGGTGCGGCAGCATCTGTGCTATTGGGCACGCTCAAGTACCGGAATATCGAGCTATTTGAGGTTTCCTACAGGGGCTTCACGTCTTCTCGTATTATTCGGCATATACTTCGATTTCCATCCCTTCATTCTATTAGCATCCAATCCACTCAGCGTCACAATAGCCTCCTCCTGGACGATTCCGATATCGAATCCTTTCCGACTCTGGCTTATCTCACTAATTTGGATGTTAATCTGGGCATATACCGCACGGATGCAGGGGTCGGTGATTGGATAACGAGCATGCAATCACTTTCTACACCCCGCCTTTGTGGTTCATGGCCAGACATATACCGTTGTATCACGGTCGCACTCTTACGACTGTATGTTCCCTATCCCTATCCCTTGATCTCAGCGGAAGACCTACGAGCTTCCCTGCGGACCAACTAATGAATGTGTTTCCCGATATCTCGAACACCTTTCCAAAGCTCCAGTCCTTCTGCCTTGATTTGACAAACCATAATCGAGCCCAACCGAAGAACACGCCTATTACCCTCGCAGATATCCTGGTCTTGCGAGAGAAGCCGATGCGGTCCATTGATTTCCGACAACTCTCTGTCGCGCTCTCCACCGTTGATATCATCGATATGATTACGGTGTGGCCGTCACTCAGGCGCCTCTCTATCATACCACTATCGGGGCGCAGTTTCATACTATGTGATGCACGTGCTCTCCTTTCCCATATGTCACGTCATGCCCCTCATTTGTGCGACGTGAACGTGCCATTGAATCTGGCAACCTTGTTTGGGACGCCTCCTATGACGTCAGACATATGTGCATGTCCTTTACAAAGGCTGGAGTTAACCCAAGCACAGAACATTCCTTATGCCCTCCCGGACAAACTCACTTTCTCTCGGAACCTCATTTCGCTTTTTCCGAGGCTTTCCACCGTGACTTCGCTACAAAATGACTCGAATGTCAAGGATCTGCAGGATATAATTAAGGTTTTGCAGGATATTGTGTCTTCTCCTCCGAGGAGGGACGATAAACTGTTCTAGTATTGGTATCCTCCGATGATTACGTTGTCATGGGCTCAGCTTCATAAGAAATGGACGCCATGTGTTCGCATAGTTACAATGTAAAATCAGCATTCTGGTCGCGAAGTCGCAGTCCTTTGGTGGAGCTTATTCGGCATTCGTCGGTTGCCACGGCGGTTCTTAGACCTAGATGGATGCATTTGAGGTGCCCTAATAAAGTTCCCAAATAAATTTACAAAGGGCTGACGCCCGCACAAAACGTTCAATACTGGCTAACTAAAACACCCGAGTCCGGCATATTGACTGGTGCTCTTAGTCAACTAAGCAGTGCCCAAACCATCCTTCACCTTCTGCCAAGATTCGCGACTAGAGATTTCCTTGAACCAGCGCGCAACATTAGGTCTCTCTTGGATCAGGTTGAGCCCGGCCTCCGGGAACCAGCTACACGCTGGGATATGGTGGAGATCTGCAAGCGTGAGTTCCTGTAAGTAGTAAAAACGTGATTTATGTCAATATCCACTGGAAACACGAGGTATTACTTACATCACCGGCAATGTACTTCTGCTTGGATAGTATCTGCTCGTATACATCGAGCTTCGCGGTGAGGTTCTTCAGGGACTCCTCGACTTTCTTCGGGTCGGGTTCACCGTTGAAGAACCTCAATTTTCTGAATGAGCTGGAAAATTTCAGCTACTAGTTTTGGCTGGCACACGCACTTCTTCTTAGCAACAAGCTCGAAGAGGACTGGGGAGGCATGACGGTCGAAGTTGAAGACCTCAGTAAAAACGGCTTGGTCAAACAGCGCACGCTTCCAGGGATCAGTAGGGATGAGCTTCGTCCCCTGATTTGGGTATCTCTCTTCAAGGTAGCGTGTAATGGCACGACTCTCATACAAGATGAAACCGTCGTCGTCCTAATGACACTTCCGTTAGCCACCGTTGAGAAACCTGGACCGACAGAGACCTCAACACCCACAATGACAGGAACCAGTCCGAAGGGTTGTTTAGCTAAGAAGTCGGGGGTCTTTTGCTCTCCCTTGAGGAGATCTATGTTGATGTACTCGAAGGGAATCTCCTTCTCATGGAGAACAGCTGCGACGACCTTGGCAGGGGCAGACTGAGTATATCCATAGAGTTTGAGAACCATCTTTATTGAGGCGGGATGTAGAGTTGACAGAGAAAGTCAGAGGTGGGCTAGAATGTTGGGGATATTTGCTCAAAACGGGCTGCTCTTTATGCACTTACGATCTCAGACGCGATATGTAATGTCAACGACTATCTTTAGAAAACAAGATGGGGATCGACCCTACCCAGCTTGTCATTGATCACTAATCCATCTCGTGGTTAATACCAAAATCAAGACGAAAGCGTCCCTAATACACCACAGGCTTGCCAAGATCACATCACATCTTACCAACAGCCGAAGGCGGCATATTCAGGCATGGAATGGGCCAACCAAAGGCCCGTTACGATAGATTTCAAATCATGGGAGATTGGATTACAAACATTCCTATTGTTTTGGTGACAGTCACCACATCCCTCTTGTTTAGCGAAAAGACTCACTAACACCGGAAAACTCCCGAGCTTCACAGATCCTACATTCCCCACGAACGTCTTGGTCCCTGGTTGGATGCGCGTGGTACAGCTTGCAGCAAGTCGCGATGTGGCATGATTTCTTCCGATTTTTCTCCATCCTCGTGAAAGCAAAACTGAAGCTTTCGCTGCCCAGTTTCAACTTGTGGAGAACCCAAGATGCAGTTGACGCAGCTGGATATGCCGGAGCTCAAAGTATTGATTGATCTTGTGAAACTAGACCAGTGGATCGGCTTTTGTAAGGTCGCAGCTTTGCGCTGACTATCCATCCCGACACTGCCCCAGGAACCACTAACTTGTTTTCGTCGTCTAGGTCACGCATCTACCATACTACAGCTCCGATACCCCTTGCAACACTGAAAGTTCCGCATGAGACCGACACTTCTAAAGCCCATCACCTTCTCTAGGAGTTCGTATGCTGCGGTTACTTCGCGTTTGCGTGTCTTTCGTGGCCTCTTGTTTTCCTACCCTGTAAAGTAGGTGGTGCTAGTATCCTTAGTAACAGATGGCTGTACTGATCCTTTTGTATATACCACTGTCAGACAGCACGAGTATGCCGGTGTCAGAACTTATTGGCAGCTCTAGCGAGGAGCAACAGCGTTCGGCGAAGATGCATGACAAGGTGGAACAAGAGTAATAAGAGAAATACAAATCAGCGGATACAATTACTAGTGTAGTATGCTAATTCAGCGCATCTCATCTTCCCTTAGTTTTCCACATTCTCTGAATGATGCCTTTAAGCCTTCGGTATTTCATATTCCAGAGAAAGAAAATTCAGATGTAATTGGTTCAGGGGCATGGCGCGAAATAAGACAAAAATCGTCATCACAACATAGATGATGCATTGGAGACCCTGGTTCGAGTTCTTTACATTCTCAATGGGTACACCGCCAAGTTGATATATGTTCGCTCTGTAAATATGACACACATATGCAACATTATGGCCAACGAAAACTCGAGCCTTGTGTTCAATCATCTAAGCAGCGGCCAATGCATCCTTTGCCTTATGCCAAGACTTGCGACTCGAGATCTCGTTGAACCAGCGTGCGACATTAGGTCTCTCCTGGATTAGATTTATATGAGTTTCGGAGAGTCGGCTACCTATTGGGATGTGATAGAGGTCCGCTAATGTGAGTTCCTGTAGACAGCGAAAGCATCATTCTCATTGATATCCACCGGAAGCCAAAATAAGATGCGCTCACATCACCGGCAATGTAGCTCTGCCTGGATAGGATTTGCTCGTATACATCAAGCTTCATGACGAGGTTCCTGGTGAGTTCTTCGACTGCCTTTGAGTCAATTTCTCTGCCGAGTAATGACCTGAATGTCTAGATTTAGTTATCGGTCTGTCATGAATTTCGTTGACATACTTTTTGTACAGAATTTCGAAGCTGAGGGGAGCAGCGTAGCGATCAAAGTTGAATATTTCTGTGAAAACGGCCTGATCGAATAATGCACGTTTCCGAGAGTCTGTGGGAATGAGCTTCGTCCCCTGGTTTGGGTATTTCTCTTCTAGATAGCGTGCAATGGCACGACTCTCATACAAGATGAAGCCATCATCGTCCTAAGCGGTATTTGGTTAGACACCCTTTGCTGCAACTTGGGCTGACAAAATACTCACTATGACAGGGACGAGACCGAAGGGCTGCTTACCCAGGAAATCTGGAGCCTTCTGCTCACCCTGCAAGAGGTCTATACTGACATATTCGAATGGAATCTCCTTTTCATAGAGAACCATCGCGACGAGCTTGGTAGGCGGTGATAGGTTATATCCGTAGAGCTTGAGAACCATCCTGATTGGCGGAGGGAGAGAATTGAATCGGTCGCCAAGGCCTAGGGATGACGTACGCCTTTTCGCCTTTATCACTCATAGATGATATCCATCATATGTGGTGACTATCTTTTAACCTGTAACTCGTGATTTTGCACCTGGGGAAAATTATATTGCAACCGCCGGTCCGTGGAAGCCGCTGTAACGCATCAGCGCTTGAGTGGCCGAGCCAAGACCTTGCAACAACCTCAGTCATGCCAATTACGGTACTTGCTCTTGCCTATTCTCCCGCGTCTTCACGGCCAACTGTCGTGGCACCTGCTGATCGATGAGACTAGATCCAGCCTCTTCTTACCGCTCGCCAATGGAAGACAACATCCGTTATACGGACGAGGTTTGCGGAAGAGTTTCAATTCTTAGTGAAATTGTTTACGGTGCGCATGGGGGATTGAGTCGGACGACGACGGCCAATGCAAGAGGTGAATACGGTAGCCAGTGGGATTGATATTCGGACCATAGTTGGGGGATCCAAATGTCCTGAGCTTGGCACGTTCCCATTTTTACATATCATCTTGGTCCGAGCTGAATTTTGACACTTGATCTGCTCACATTGCAAATACAGAAATGCCGGTGGTGTTTGCCTCGGGTGCATTGGATTACGAGCTGGAGTCAGCAGGAATAAACTCGAACTTGCTCCATGTTACCAGGGATGAGTTTTGACGGCGCTGTCCAGCACGAACGTCGATTGGGTGACGGATACCCCTTCTTACCCCTAAGTATCAGCTTTACTGATAGCGATGGATGGGTCTTTGGGAACATGCGTCGGACGAAGGTCAGGCTCTACAGTGCAAATGTCATCTATATGTATCCACCCGTCGTTAGTCCCGGCCCAGTCTTTCGTGATCCCCACGCCCCTACCATCCCCACTACCAATACGTTCTGACTATCGCTGCCATCCACGAGGTCAACTGGGGCCCTCGACCATATTCGCTTTCCTCGCCTCTTCCGAAAAGAGCACCGCCCTAATCTTCCATCACGTCAACTGCATCACAACCGAGGTTCGACGTGCGAAAATTTGCTTCCTGAGGTTCCTTGCAGTCCTCATGTTGTTCAGTAGCATGGAAGAGCTACTGGTTAAGTACGACAGCGGAATCCTGGAGGCCGCAGTCACTGTCTTCCTCCAAGTTTTTCATCCTTCACTTATTTCGACCTCAAACGTCGGCCCGGGACTTGCGACCCACTCTGATCAACCTCCCCTGGCATCAGTTGCCCTCGCCTCGTTGAAAACTACTTGCCAGCTTTCTTCTTCTACACTATGTTTAGGGGACCTGACTTTGATCGCCCATTCCAACTCTTTGTTGGAAAGCCCCTGTGCTGTACGGCGCCTTCCTCGTTCCATCTGATACTAGAGGCAACGACTCCCTACAGAACTTCCACATACCAACTTTTCAGCCATTGGGCCTCCTAACTCTGATTCCTGGAGTTGGACCAACCGGATCCATCGCAGTTGTCTGAGTGCTTAACACTGGGTTGAAAAAAGATTGGGTTATATGCATGAATTGACGGATGTTGACATTACAGTTAGACGCTGGGTGAGAGTATTTACGCGCCAATCACCATCGATGTAACAAAGTGACAGGATGGTCCTCCTTCGTATATCGATACCCCCCAATCGTCTTTCTCCGCCACCACCACCATGTAGTCTACTATCAACCGTGACATATGGCTCAAAATTCTGGAATATTTTTCCATTTCATTCATCGACGACAGCCCTGGAACGGTAAGACTCAAGAGGGGCGTCATGCTCTCCGTCGCTTTGACGCGCCGCGGGCTTACTGAGATTGCACTTGGTGAGCTATGGAAGGCCATGACGACCCTGGAGTCCATAGTCCGTGTCTTTAGAGCGCATTCAGTTTCTATCGAGTATACAGCATAAGGCTATTGGGTGAGTACCAATCCTATGTTGGCGATTAGGCTTTAATCCTGCCGAGTAGAACATGGTTACCTACCCAGAATCCGTGACGTTGGGCAGCGACAGTTCTTGCGTTACCCAGATGAGATCCTACTTGAACCGTATCCGCCACCTACACTTATCACTCCCTGACCTTAGGGAGTATACTCTCTAGCAGGTGCTGCTCAGCCTCAGAAGGGAGGGACTCTACATATGTCCAAACCTGCAAACACTCTTCCCTCTCATTTCCCCTGTGATAGCAAGTGTATATCTCTCCAGACCGATCCTCGCAGCGGTTGCGAAGTAGTTGCGTCAGTCTTCTTGGACATGTTAACGCATCATAATGTCAGCCTCCTCGAGATCTCTTACAGAGGATTCGCTTCCCCTTGAATTGTGGGACGCATACGCCACTTCCTGACTTGCGTTCTGTTACTATTCAGTCCGCCCAAACCCCAGTGGGAAGGGCCATCAGATGTCCGTATATGGATCTCCACAATTTCACAACCCTGGACATTCACCTGAGTATGTACAATCCGAAAGAGGTGGGGACCTGCCTGACAGGTTTGGATGTATGTCTCTCTCGATTCTGCCTGAGAGGCCCGTGGGAAGATTTGAACTTGTGCCTTACACCTGTTCCCGGACTCCGGAGCAACAACTCCGCTCGCTCCCTAACACTCTTCTTTGGATTCCTGGGAGTCCCAACAACGCGTCATCGCATCAGCGGCGCTTACTTATTTGGTCGCATCTCTTCTGTACTTCCCAATCTACGGGAGCTTCACGTCGAGGTTGAGAATTATCACGATTACGTCCTACGGAACCAACCAATTGTTCATGGCTATCTTATGCGCCTCCAGCATGAGTCCATTGAGAATCTAAGCCTCTTAAACGTTCTTATCAAGATCTCCACAGAGGACATGCAAGACGTCATAACCCATTTGCCCACCCTTCGACATTTGTCCATCACGCCAACAAGACGATACAGCCCAACAACGAGATTTGATGCAGATCCCCTCCTCTCCCATATCTCCCGCTATGGGTTACGTCTACGCACTCTCGATTTGCCACTGGACTTCTCGTCACTCCGTACAATCGACTATACACCATCAGAGTCCGACTGCCCACTCCGGGAGCTAAACCTATCTCAGTCAAGCGGCCTTCCCAATGATTTAGAGGGGAACCTCACCCTTTCACGAATCCTCTTAACACTCTTCCCCAGGCTCGCAGTTGCTGATGCAGGGAATTCATTTGGTAAAGACCTCCAAGCGATTATCCGAGCCTTCCGGGACTTCAGAGTGAACTAGCATACCTTTCCATCGGAACCCCTTTCTATGTCGTGTCAAACAAGCCATGAATCCACGGCCGATCTCTGTCATGTCTGGTTTTGTAAGAATAACAATTTGGACTAGCTTTGAGTCGAACATGATGGTATTTGGTAGTTACCCTTAATGTTGAGTTGACTTGAGGTGACATTCCCAAACGTTGGTTGTTGGAGGACTATCACATCACAATCTCGTCCGGTGCCCATACTTCGGATGCCTATCAACCCGATTGCTGGAATTATGGCATACACCCAAATATTTGAGTAGGAAGTCAATCATCTCCAGAAGGTTAGGGCCTGCTCGCGGGGTGTCTCTCCTCTAGTGGGCGCGGATCCAATGTCTCTGTGGAAAAGATGAAACTAGAGCTCATGGATAGACCAACCGACACAGTGTATGCCACTAAACGTACTAACGTCACATGCGCTCAAACCAGCACATTGGATGATGATAATTCCCACAGGTGTTACATAAAGGTTACCGATTACAACGATCGATAACAGATGCTTCCTCCTCTGTTACTCTGTTATCATGTCAGCTCCCGCTGAGGTCACTTTGTGGTCCGAGGTCTTCAAGTACTTCGAAGTCTCATTTGTTGATGATAGTCCAGACGATATACGACTCAAGAGGCATGTCTTACGTTCTATGGCTCTGACGTGTCCTGGGCTGGCTGAGCTCGCACTGGACGAGTTATGGAAGTCTATGACAACTCTTGAGCCTATTATCGGTGTGCTCAACGCATCATCATTATCAACAAATGTTGCGTTCAAATATCATTCCGATCGCTGGGTAGGCACTAAAATGCTTGAACATCCCTTAAATCATTAGCTTGACGCACAGCTTAGGAGTTCGACTCTACAGCGATCAGAGCTCGTATCCCTCGTGCACAGAGATATCTAGCCCGTATCCATTACCTTCATCTGACGTCTTTCCCCACCGCCAAAGAATACACCCTGTGGCAGACTCTCTTGAATCTTGGCCAGGCGCCCACCTTATGCCCAAACCTTCAAAGACTCTACCTCACCCTTGGTATGCGCAGTCATAACTTGACCCATACCTTCTTCCCTCTTATATGCCCTGCGGTACGAAACGTGTGCTTCACCAATACCGTTCAGGACAAAACGGATGAGGCAGCAGCATCCCTTCTACTGGACACATTGTGCCACCATAACGCCGAACTACTTGATATTTCCTATCAAGGTTCTACTTCATCCGCCATCTTTACACGTATCGCCCAATTTCCCACTTTGCGCTTGGTGGAAGTCCGTCCTATTAACCCACAGAGCTACCCCATGGATTCCAGCGGTGGCGCCCTCCCAGCATTACGAGGGCTTCAACACCTCACCACAGTTGACATCGACTTTAGAATGTTCCCTTCTGCGCCACAAGTTTGCCGCTGGCTGGCAGGATTGGGGACTCTTTCTACCCTCCGCCTTTGTGGGTCATGGGAGGACATCCGCGGTATCTTTGATCGCCTCACCTTCAGGATCGTTTGTCGCTTGTCTTTGGTTTTTGAGTTCATTTCTAAACCGAAGTCAAGTGATAATCGGATTGATACAGACTTCTTCTTTCAAATCTCCTCCAGCTTTCCTCGCATTCAGTCTCTTTCTCTCAACATCAAAAACCACCAAAAGCACGCGTGGAATTCGGCTGTAACCTTCCAAGATATCACTGAATTAAGGCGGAAGGCCATGGAGAATATTGATCTTCAACAGATCCCCATTACGCTCTCTATCCAGGAGCTCAAAGACGTCATTACCCTCTGGCCTATGCTCACCCATCTATCGATTGCGCCAGAGGATCAGAGTCTCGCCTTCGACGCACTGTCTATTCTTTCCCACATATACTCTCACGGGTTGCGTCTCCAGGCCCTCAATCTACCATTAAACTTCTCATCGCTGAATGACCCGCTCCCCTTAGCCTTTGCATGCCCATCCAAATGCCCCCTACGCAGGTTAGAGCTGCTCCGTCCACAGAATCTGCCCAAGACTTTCCAAGGTAAACATGTTCTCGCAAGGAACCTTGTCAGGCTATTTCCCAGGCTTGCTATCGTGGCCTTATCGCCCAGTGATGGCTCGTCTGGTTATGTACAAGATATCCAGGTGATCATTCAAGCCTTCCATGACCTTTTATCTATTCCGCCACGACTGGACATTCAATGTATAGCACCGACTCAAACGACCATAATGGTACGTATCATACCAGATGCATATTCTTGCAATTCACAGTATCATTTTGACAGCCCTATGATCTCCTGGTCGAACGCACATCAAGGGCTAGTTGGTTCTTTCAAGTCAGGTAGTTATGGGTTTACGACGTTCGAAAAAGAGTGTCTGTACTTGTATATTATAAACCAGGAGGTTCACTCTGTTTGCTTCCACCAGTCACCCTTGAGTCCCGGAAACTACGCGGTCCAAAGTCACTCTGTGAAAGATGCATTCGAGTAGTGGTCTAGAGTCCTGATCCTATTGGCTTGCGTTATGTAGTACAGATGCATATATTCATGATTGATATAAGGAGGGAACGATAGATGGTGACGGTTTGGGTGCGAGATTATGCAGGAATTCCATCAGTGAATACTCCAGGGGTGGCATCGAACCATTTTCTGTAGGATCTCATATTCCAGAGGAGTTGAGGAGGATAATTCTATCGTTCTCTAAAGTATCAACGAGTTCGGCTAAGGCATTTTTGTTGACTTCATGACGGAGGTCCTGTTTATGTGTGTACATAGATGGAGTGAATATATAACTGCCAAAGTATCAGGGGATGTAAATGGAAAGATATAAGTATCTGGACGAATCATCAACGACAATGCGGCTGGGATCGATATGGATCTTGCCTGGTCCCTTGGCTACGACCCAATCAAGAGCTGCAATAGCTCCCTCCATTGCAGCCGGGTAGGACTCTCTGGTGTAAGACGATAGTCCACAGAGACCACAGCGCAATCGGCAGGTATGAAGATATCACCGAGGGTCCACTCCCCCATGCGAAAGTATAAATTATGTTTAGACAATCACACAGGTTCAAACAACCGCCATGGAAGCAAATGAAAACTGGCCACCCCTTTTGGAGAGAAGACGCAGATATTCGTGCTTTTCTCAAGGTTCTCTCTATTACTTATCACCTTTGCCAGTAGTCTCATTTCCTCAGCCGCCAGCGTGACGACAACTGTTTGGTGGCCCCTTTCTCGTAGGAAATTGTCCGAGACAGAACCGACCCGGATTCCCTTGCACTGCATGTTGCATGATCAATACGCGGTAGAAAAGATTTCATTATCTCATCAGAATGTGAATCCGAGTGTGCATTCTGGGAGACCGTGAGTGGGAAATGGCCATAGCTATGTAGCTTCCGTTGTCGAACAAATGCTCTACAGCATTCACCATGTTGCAATATTCTGACGATACCCAGGGCAATGCATCGGGCATGCATAAACCCACTTTAGCAGCCGTGAAGCGGCCCGGACTGTCCCTTCATGCCTTCAATCTACCATCAAACTTCTCGTTGTCGAACGACCCGCTCCCCTTGACCTTTGCATGTCCGTCCAAATGCTCCCAGTGAGGCTGTTCCGTCGGCAGAATCAGGACCCCGGGCCATCCCTATAAACGTTGCGTCCATATCCCGACATGATTCGAGTTTTCTCGGCCATCAAGCCGGGGCGAAAAGTGCGGCGCAGCTCTGCATCTGGAGGAGAGGCTGGGTCCCTATGACCATCTAGCTCCGTGAACGCCGGATCCGCTGGACCTATGTGGCGTGGCATTGTGTGGCCCACATGACCCTTGAAGGCAATTGAAGTATTCAAGTCCGCCTTTCTTTCCCTCTATCATCCTTTCTCAACCTTCATGACGTACCAGTATCACAAACAGCCTTTGAAGTTTCTGTATTTGACATACCAAGCCCTGTGTACTCTTTTCATTTGGATTCCCCTTTGGATTCTTCTTGGTATTCCAAGGTCAGATTTCCTGTCCACCGTTCGCGTTGTCATGACCTCGTTTCTCCTTCACCCAGATCACTCCGGCCAAGGAAATCCTGGGACCTAAAACGCACAGTAATGGTAAAAGTTTTGCGCCATCTTTTCGTTGTACAGGGAAAGTAAGCCTGCACCTCTTTTTCTGTGAATTCATATTAAACGATAAAACCACCAGTGTAGGACCGCTATGTGTCAGTCCAGACTACAGAGCCATAACGCCTGGCGTAGATGCCAATGGCGTTTGGGTTTCCCCAGCACCCAAGAGCCTCATCGTTGGAAAGCTCAACCAATGGGCAGAACATGCTGAAGTGGCGCCGATCCGTATTCCAGGATACTGGATGCACAAAAAAGGCGTCGACATTGATGTTGCCGCTCCCCCCAAGCCTGGAGAGAAAGTTGTCCTTGCGCTCCACGGCGGCGCCTATACTTATCTCTCTGCACATCCAAGTGACCTAAGCGCCGCGATAGCACGCGGTCTGCTGAAATACGTGGACAATGTCCACCGCGTCTTCTCGGTCGAATATCGCCTTTCCTCTGGAAAGCCATTCCAAGTTGCTCACCCCTTCCCTGCTGCCTTGATCGATGCACTAGCAGGCTATATTTACCTCGTTGACGAAGTCGGCTTCTCTCCATCCGATATCATCATTGAAGGCGACTCCGCCGGTGGCAATCTCGCTCACGCCCTTACTCGCTATCTCATCGAATACAAAGGCACCCCCAGGTTACCAGCACCACCTGGTGCTTTACTTCTCTCGTCTCCTTGGGTAGATCTTGGCGAGAGTCACAACAAAATTCCAAACGGGTCAGCTATCACCTGCACGACATCCGACTGTCTCCAGAGTCCCGCTCATCCAGGCTTTAAATACGCGATACGCGCCTTCGTTGGGCCCCACGGAATTGAGGCTGCTGAAATCAACCCATACATTTCCCCTGCTTCTTTACACCCCTCCCTCATTGTGAATTTCAAAGACTTCCCGAGAACTTTCATCATTGCTGGGGGTGCAGAGGTCCTTCTTGATCAAATTCGCACCTTCCGGGACAGACTCGTCAGGGATTTAGGCGAAGGGAATGGTACCAGAGAGGGAGAAGGCAGGGTTCACTATTACGAAGCCCCGGATGGCGTTCATGACTACCTCGTTTTTCCTTGGCATGATCCAGAACGGAAGGATACCTTGAAAGCCATTGCAAAATGGATTGTCACCGCATGATTACTGTCACACTCTGAAACTTCTCTTCCCGTTTATTGCTTTGGTTTCTCAGATATATCTAATCGATGACGTTGGCAAATCGATTCAGAAAACCATGGGCCCCTCCCAGGCGGAGTCGACATTCAATGTATCTCCCTTCGTTACCGCTCGAACTGTTGTTGTTGAAGTCACGTCTACGAATGGGAACACAGGGTGCATGAAGGGATAAAGCTGAGTGCACCCAACTTCAAGTACTATGCTTTGTTCCCGCTGAGCTAGCCTCATTGAACGTTCCCCTCGCTCCGCGCTCCTATAACCTCCGGCCCCATAGTCACTGAGACACATATAAGTCGCAGGTAGTGAGACGGATAAGGCACCAACAGTGTTCCCAACTAATGCAGCGAAGAAGGACCTGACCCAACCTGACCCCCCCCCTGTCCATCAGGAATTTTGTAGCAGCAATATGGGAATCTTAGGCTCGCTTGTTGATGTATTCAGCGGTGCTCTTGAAAATATAAGCATCAGAACTGAACTCGAGTCCAAAGACTTTATCTTACACACCAACCCCGAATATAAATATATTTCCGAAGGGGGAAACCGAGAGAATGTTGACAGTGACTACATTTGTTAGAGTTAACCGCTTTAACAATGATCCAGTTCTCAACTCGCGCCTACAGTGACCATAACTGCACCAAATGAAGACTTGAATTATCATCTTTAGAACAATGATATATCAAAGGCTAAGAACCAGAACACACGAAAATGGGAATCCAGATAATCTGCGTTAGGCACACTGAAACTCCTGATGCTTCCCGAGCCCGAACGCTGAAGCACACCTTAGAAATGGTCTTGGCTCCTGTGGCTTGCTAAAAATTGCCAGTTGAGCCTCCATTGAGATGCTCCGAGAAAGGTGTTGCTCACCCATACAGCCATGGAAAGAACCCAATTGCCGCCAATTCCTCGAAGGAAAATCTGGTGCTACTGTGGGTCCCTCGCTTTATGACTAAGAAGGGATATAGTTCAATGCGCTGAAGAGAGGTAACCTCCGTTAGAGGTTCAGAAAAGGGCGAGCGCAGTCGAATCCAATGACCACTGGGCTTCGTAACCAAAATACAGGAAACAAGAACATAAGATAGAAGAAAGGGGAACCAGATGTTCAGGCAAAACGAGTTAAGCTACTGGTGTAAATGGGAGAGGAGCCTTCGTATTATCTGGCAGTGAGATGAGCTCGAAAACGGGGTACGATTCGCTGCCTTAATACATGACACACTTTTCTTTATATACAAGCAGAAATACATATCTGAACGGGATCTCGAAGTGAAAGGGCATAGATGAGGCAAAGTAGAAGGTAACTAGGCTGAAATTGGCCGAGGAATGTAACAAAACAATAAGCCACGAAAATTAAGGAAGTGTGAAGGCAGAGCAGATGATATACAATATCAATTGTAGAGGGAGAGGGCGAGAGCAAAACCGAGAAGGAAGGGGCTGAGACATCGGCAGAAAATCATAAGACATAGCTCCTGGAATACAACTACTCATGGGACAATAAAAACTGGACTACATTCATAGGACAGGTGATGACGGAAGAAATGCATAGAGTGAATAGACCTATATACGACAACGAAAAGATTCGGAACCTAAATTATTTGGTCCAAAAGTGGTGCTGGGCGGCTCGACAACGGGCGCTCCGATAAGGTACGTTCCGCGATTAGGATTAGTGAGAGAATGACGTGAGGTTGCCGTTTTCACGAGCAACCGATCGTTGGTCTCTACATCTCCTGGGTACTTTAGATACTGACCTCCTGGTCAGTGCGTGGCTTTAGCAGACAAAGCGAGTCAAGACAGCAGTGAGGAAATGATGCATGCAGTGGATGCGAGGTGTTGGCTGAGTGTTGGCAGTGGGGGGTAGTGTTAGGTCCTTTGTGAATAGTGAACAGGGTGGTTGAACACCTCGTCATGCTCAACTGGAGTTACGTCCATAAGCGTCGAGCCCAAAAGGTTATCACGAAAGGAGGGGGATGGGGGGTGTGCCAACGTAGAAGTGGAGTACTCAGCTGTATATGAATCACCACCGTCTTGGGTCGGTACATCGTAGGTGATGTCATCAAGGGTTTCCAGGGATGCATCAGTGAGTTTAGTGACTGGTATGGATTGGATGTTGCATGGGTGATAAGGTATGAGTCAGAAAGCAGCGAAGTAAAGTTTGGAAATTGAGCCATTGAGTTCAGCGAGAATGTAGGATCCGCCTTTGGTTCTCTTGAGTATGACCATTGGCCCAAAGTATTTGGGCTTCATTTTACTTCCAATGTCATGATTGTATCATGAATTTCTGACTAAGATGAGAGAACCAGGTGAGAAATTAAAGTCACGAATTATATTTGAATACTTCTCGTTGAAGTGGTGGATGGAGTTGAAGCACACTTTGATGATGAGTTCCCTGACTTTCACGAGATCCTGGGGCTGTTTCTGAAGCTGGATGGCTTGGATGGCAATGAGTTCAGTTGTGGAAAGTGGTTTGGTAAAGGCAGGGGCTAGGTAGGTTGCTTTGGCAAGATCAAAGGGTAGGAGAGGCTCAAGGCCATGTGCTAGGTAGTACAGCGAGTATCCTGTCAACTTCTGAATTGAGATTTGTTCTGCCCAAAATACTGAGGGTGCAACCATTGCCCAGCGATGTTCTTCACCTGCTGCAGCCTTTACCAGCAACTCCCTGATGTCAAAGTGTCTCCACTCAATGGGGCCATTTGCACGAGAGTTGTATGGCGAAATGCAGATATGGTTAATCTTGTAACAATCTGCGAGAAACTCTACCACCTGGATGAAGGCTGGGCCATTGTCGGTGATGATTTCTTCAAGTGCACCCCATCTGCACAGTAACTCTTCAAATATGAATGTTCCAAGCATTCGTGCATTCTCGAGGCAAAGCATATGCCATTCAGGATAGGAGGAAAGCAAGCAGCAGGCATGCACGATGTACCGAAACCCATTTGACTTAGGCATGAACATCATGTTGATGTATGCCTTTCTGAAGAGGTTGAGTGGAGTGGGGACAGTCAGAGGGATGAGAAAGTGGTGCAAGAGCCATGTTTGACATTCATGACATGTCTTGACAAACCATTTGATGTCTTGTTTGAGCTGTGGCCACCAAAACTGTTGTAAGAGTTGAATCTGAACTGTAAATACACCTTTATGCCCCATCTCATCATGTGCCTGTCATATGAGATTGTAGCGATGGTCCTCAGGTACAACAAGTTTGTGTTTCATGTGAGGATCTTTCTTCCAGAGCCTGCCGTTGTGCACAAAGAATTTGGCTGCATACTGAACGAAACATTTAAATGCGTCATCAGTGAGCTCTGAGGGTTGTTTGGGGTCTGTGAGGAAAGCCTTGATGTGTTTGAGCTCAATGTTGCAAGCTTTTGCCTTGTCTGAGTGAGGAATGGGAGGAGATGATAGTGGTGGTTGAATTGGGCCTTTGCTTGAGAAGATTTCAATGTGGAGAGTGTCAGGAGAATGAGAGGAGGGTGGGTTGTATGCCATGGACTCCAGGTTTGCTCAAGTGGGTATGATGTTGTTCAGAACCTCAACAGCAAACGTATTAGATTGCCAGATCCACCACGGATCATGTTGGGCTTTGTTTACCAAGGTGTGTGGGTGGTGCAACTGGGGGAGCAAGAGAGGAAAGGCATTAGCTGTGTCTATCCACTCTTCATAGTCATCAATGGTTTCTGGGTCTTCTGGAGCTTGAGGGCATCAGGATAGACTGTCTGGGCCATGCTCTCTGCCTGGGATGTGTCTGAGTTGAAAATTGAAGAGTAGTATCACAGAAATCCAGCGGTTAATCAAAGCCAAAGGTTGGATATCTGGGTTGTTGATCATCCCTTTGATATATTTCACATCCACTTCGACCACCAAGTTTCTTACTCCCACAATCCAAAGCCTGATGTCCTTCAGTGCTCTAAACAGGCCAAATAGTTCCAGCTTCACTTGAGAATATCGAGACTTGCATTCGTTGAGCATGATCAATCCAAATCGTGAGGGGTATTGTTTTCCATTGTCCCCTAGCTGCTGGAGGATGTATCCTACTGCTATCTTTGAGGTATCGACACCTAGAGTAACTTCGTTGTTGTTAGTGTAGTCAATTGCACAGATGCATGGAGAGTTTTTGGCCAGATCCTTCAACTCCTTCATAGCTGCCATTTCTTCGTCTCCAAAGTGAAATTCCACTCCTTTCTTCATCAGTCTAACTAGTGGTCTTGTGATTGCAGTGAAATTGCAGATGAAAATGCAAATTGTGCTGAGAGTGCCAAGGAAGCCTCGTACTTCTGTAAGGTTGGCACACAGGGGCCAGTCAACAATCTTCTGAATTCTTGATGTGTCTGGTAGTCATCCTTCGTAGGTGCAAAGGTGACCAACCACAACTGCAGAAGGCACACACAGGTGAGACTTGAGGGCTGAAAAGGTGCCACCTGCATGCTTGATGCATTGAATGATCTGGTTGACGTTCTGTAAGTGTTTCCAAATGAAGTGTCAGATTTTCAGGTTTTCAGGAATTGTTTCAAAGCCATCAACATTCTCATACTGTGTTTTTGGACCTTTGACTGGCACATCATCGACAAAAGGCACAGCTACATTGGGGATTTCATCTTGAAGGAGGAACATGAGGTCGCTGTGTTGTATTTGCATTGAATTTGTGTAACCCATGGAAATGGACATGAGGCGAAGGGTGCCAAGGGGCATTTGAAAGGTGGTGAGGTCCCTAGACTCAGGTGTGAGAGCTTGCTGGTTGAAGCCTACAAACAGATCAAATATGCTGTAGCATCCTCAGCCACCAAATGACTCAGCATAGGTTTCAACGATAGGGGGCACTCCAGAGTCTTTGATCATGACTGTGTTGAGGGGTTGGAGGTCGTGCATGAGGTGAAGCAATTTCCTGTCCTTCTTGAGGATGCAGAACCAATGCAATCGGTAGGATGAGCTTGATGGCTTGTAAATGCTGGCTGCTATCTTTGCTTTGATGGTATCAACAACTTGATGGAATATGCTGGGAGGAATGGGAATGTTGTGAAGGACCCAAGGTATATGCTTGATAGTGGGGATTGTAATTGGGTCAAAATAATC